>PVHX01004833.1:0-120124 GCA_004024805.1 Geosciurus inauris | reverse complement strand
ATTAAAAAACTGCTTTGAAGTGTGATTTACTCAGAGACAAGAGAGTGAAGGAACAGGGAGTGCTGGCTTGAGGTGGCACCAGGGAGGCTGGCTGGCTTTACTCCCAGACTTAACGTCAAATTTGAGTGATAACACTTAGTGACTCCATGAGTCAATTTACCTGGCTTCTCTGCAGGGACTGTTTGGGTTTAATGTGAATGAACAGGAGGCCCCAGGAGCTCTGTATAAGAATTAGTGTTCTAGATGTAAGTTAGTTTAGGATTAAAATCATATGGCAGACATTCAGCTCTCTATTATCTGACTATAGATGAAAGCCACAGCATAAAAATAATACCAAATAACCAACACTTGGAAAAAAAAAAAAAAAAGTCCCATACTGAATTCCATTATGGCAAGAAAAGATACCAGTAATGAAATTCTTTCTAGTTGTTCAGCTTGACATTAATTTGCATTTCCTGAGTACACCCTGCCAGGGTAGGAATGCCTGGTCTGTGGCTGCTCTGCCAAGCTCCTGGTCTCTAGGTCCACAACTGGGAGTTGACTGCTGGCCAGAGTCTGCAAGGCAGCTCTTCAGTGAAGCGACTGCGGCCCTCATTTCCTCACTGTCCCGTCCAGAACAGCCCTGTGGCCCCTCGTTTCCCCTGCGTCCATCTGACTCCAAGGTCCCTAGCAGCTCTTCCCTCTCTGTGAGTCTGCATGTCCGAGGCATTCCAACAAGAAACGGGATCTGGATCCCTCTGTGGACGCCAGCAGGCGAAGGATTAAAAGATGTTCTATACCCGAGGGACCAGTTGGAATTTTTACATTCCCCAAATTAAATGTAAATTTCTGGAATAAATAATTTGCATAGACCTTTTGCAACATCTCCAGGGATCTATTTTCAGTTACCTCATGGGGTAATACTAAACACACACAACTAAATTAAAGTACAAATGCATGCAATAAAGAATGAGAGAAGCTCTCTCCTATGCACACACACATAGACTCACTCCTCAGATCTCAGCTTAATTGAACAGAATGTCTTTGGACACTAATCTAAATTAGGTTCTAACGCATCTTTAAGACACATGTTGAAACTCATTATTATTGTTTCTTATGTATATCAGTGTTCCTCCACTAAACCACAGGGCACTTAAGAGCAAGGATCACTTCTTTTGCTTTTACAGTTGTTTCCCCACAACCTAATATGGTGCCTGGCACATAGTAGATGCTCAATGAACAAAGGAGAAAACGAGTGGATGGAGAAGTAAAAAGTATCTTGAGGATCAATTATGATCCATGATAGGGCTTCCAAGACAGGGAAGGATTCCATAAAAAGTTAAAAGATTAACTTTAGATCTAAAGCAGAATCTCTCAACACTCACACAGCTGGCCTTTGGGGCTACACAAATCTATCTTGCGTGAGGCTGTCCTGTGCTTTGTGGGCAGTTTAACAGTAACTGTGGCCTCTATCCACTAGGTACCAGTAGTGCCACTATCCTATATCCCAAGTACCAGTTAGGACAAGAAAAAATGTCTCCCGTCATGGACAAAAGTCCCCTGGAGTAGCAGGGACAAAATTTCTGTTCTTTCCTCTTAGTTGAGAAACACTCACCTAAAGGATGATGGTGGGATTTACGTTATTTAGGAAATGAAACGTTTGCCAACCTGGCAAGGGACATCATGAGGACACAGGGATTTGGGGGAGGACCTGCAATGTCTTTGATGTGCTACTTAAAACATCTCCTAAAACTGCATTTGTGGAACCTCAAACCTACCAGGAATCTGAGAGGGTAGAGTTTAGCTTTAAGAATGTATTGCATCCTCATTAAAATCGTCAAAACATCTTGAGTTATGTGAAGTATTCTATGTCTGAAGCCAGGTTTTAATTTCCCTCTCCTCAAAATTACCTAGTCCTTCTCTATTGAATAACCTTTCAAGGAGCAAATGCTCTGAGGGTTTCCACCCATAGGCAGGGAATCAACTAGGCTGGCTTTCTTATAGAACATAGAAAAAGGATGTTTTAGTCAAACTTTACACCTAGTTTTTAATATAGAGATAATGATACCCAACCTCCTGTCCCTCTCATTGCTGAGAGGAAAAAAAGAGAGAGAAAATCCTGATGAAAGCACTTCGTAAACAGGAAAGTGATCTGCAAATATCACTAGGTCTTTCTCCAAGCTTCCACAGCCCCTGTGCAGGACTTCATCAATATTTACCATGGACAGTGACAATGTCTGCATGTCCTACTAGATCCTAAGCTCTGCTATGGTTCAGGTAGTTAGTCTCTCAAAGGTCCATGTGCCCGAAGCTTGGTCCCCAGTATGATAATCTTGAGGAAGTGGAAAGCTCAAGGGGTGGGGCCTCCTGGAATATGATCTGGTCACAGGGGCTCCACCTTCACGAAGGGATGAGTGCTATCCCACAGGAGATGGTCAGTCTCACAGGAGTGGATTAGTTCCCATGAGAACAGGATGTTATAAAGCAAAGCCATTCACGTGCCTGAGCCCTTCTGCAGGAAGCAGTTTCCCCTTCTGCCATACTGCGGCAGAGCCAGACACCAGCACCATGCTGTTTGGATATTCTAGTTACCAGAATAGTGAGCCAAATAAACCTTTTTTCTCTTTATACATTTCCCAGTATCAGGCATTTCGTTATAGTAACACAGATTGGTTAATACAGGCCCTGGATGTGTGTGTGGTATAATGTTCTGTCCCTACAGCTTAGTGCAGAGTCAAGGTGAATGTTAGGCACATCATGAAGTCCATGCATACAGAATGCAAGGAAGACTTCTTATTGCCTTCCTCTGCAGGGCATCTGCCCTGTATCCACTTCTCCTTGTGGTAATGATACTTCCACACACTGCACAGGACCCTGATAAGATGATCCATCAGCATGCTAACCCTCCTGTGGCCAAGGAGGAGGAGGACTCAATGACCTAAGATGGGCCATCTGGACATTTCCAAGAATCTGAATATTGATCAAAGTGGCATAAAGATAGAAAATGAGTGGAGCCAATTTACCCCAACTTAGCACTCTGGAGCAACTGCTCTTGAGCTCTTGGCCCCTAGATCTCCATGGCTTCCCTCTTATCCACCTTTTCTGAGATGGGATCCTTCCACTTTTTCTAAGACATACTCTATATGTTTCCATTGAAATTTCCCCCTACTCTACTAACCAGAGCTGGTCTCTGTTGCTGACACCCAAAGAGCCCTAACTGATTCCCCACACCTAACCTCCCTTCCATGATTTTGTTACTATGTCAAATCTCCTTTACTGTAAACAGGGACCATTGGCTATTAGATCAGCATAAATTCTATTTGGTCATCATTTAAATGCATATCATTAAAAGCACTTAATCCAAAATTCACTTATGTAAAAATGCTGCATGAAAGCTGTATGGCCTGTAATCCCAGCACCTCTGGAGGCTAGGTGGGAGGATCACAAGTTCAAAGCCAACCTCAGCAACTTAGTGAGGCCCTAAGCAACGTAGTGAGATTCTGTCTCAAAATAAAAGGACTAGGGATGTGGCTCAGTGGTTAAGCATCCCTGGGTTCAATTCCTGGTACCAAAAACAACAAACAACAACAACAACAAAAAAAAAAACCTATATAATGTGAAAATAATCACCAAACTGCCTCTTAGGACTATCCAGTTTTGTGGCATCTATATCAGTTTGATGAACTTCTCCATTCCAAAGGCGTCCATCCTAAGACTCTCTCTTCCTTTAGAATACAAGACAGGAGTCCATCTCTTTTCCAAGTTTCATTTCCACCTACACCTGTATATTTGCGTAATAAACACTGAAAACAATTTTGTATTCCCCTAAATTCTACCTTATGGATTTCACAAAAATGCCAGAGGTCTCAGAAGAGACTACTTTTCTCTATTAAGTCAAAAGAAAAAAAATATCCAGACACGAGCTTTGCAGAGAGCAGCATTACAATTTTACGTCACCTTCCATTTCTTCTGAGCAGGAAGGTGATTACAGAAGCACTCTGCACCTGATGGGGTTGCATCTAAGTCCACGTTGCCTGCAGGTTAAGTTTTATTTGTTTTTAAAAAATAGCTTTAAAAGATCAAGATGACTGTGGCAGAACGGGAAGTGCACTTCTAAGAGTTACATCAGACACTGCAAGCATCAGGCCTGCAGATTTCACAGGTCTGCGTCAGAAGATGGAAAATACACAGGGCTTCTCCCAACGTACGGGGCACCAGGACCAATGGGGCCCACGCACAGCCCAAGGGAAGAGCTAAGACTCTTGAATAATCAGCTTATCGTGGGAGCCTTTTAGTTAGGTGAACTGAATTCTTGAGTATCAATTTAAGTATTTCTTTGTCCTATGACCTTTAAGAGGTGAAAATCTAGTGGGGTGAGTGGACTTCAAAATATCCCAGAGTCATTTTCTTGGGAGGAAAGCTTTGCCTGTTTGCCCTTGTTTGAACATTCTTCTCTGCTGACCACAACCTAGGAAATGGTTCTGGTCCTCTCTCCATGATGGTGTCACATCTCAGAAAGTTAACAAGAAAAACCCACGATTGAAGGGTTTCTCACCACTACATTGGACACCTTCTTAGGGCAGGGACCTTCTTCTGGTGCCTCAGTTTGTGCAACATGAGGGTGACACGTTCTCCAGGGTGGTCCCATTCGTGGGCATGGCTGCAAAGCCAGCCGTAGCTAGAGAGCTAGGTCGTTGCATTAGTAGCAGTGCCCTACCTGGACCATGGCGTTGACTTCAGAAGCACCTGCAAGGATGAGAAGTGCCAGTAACAGGAGAATCTAGCTGATGTACACCTTGTAATACGTACGTTTCTGACACATCCTCCCTCGAGCACAGTGATAGAGACTGGCTGAGCCGACCTTCCTTAGCTATTTGGCAGGAACCCGATCTGTAGCATTCTCTAGTCTAAGCCCTCCTGAGGCCAGTCTAGAGTGGTCTCCAGGCTGCTCAAACAGCTGATCTACTCATTTGACTCAGTCTGATTTCACCAGAAAGCAATCAGAAATCAAAACCAACCCAGGGAGTCAGTTAGGCCATTCCTTTTAAAAAAGAAAAAAGAAAGATGAAGCCACCCAAACCACATGCCACTCCAGTTCCTGGCAGGGCTCTGGCTCCTCCCCAGTGGCTCACCTCTGCTCACTGCCTGCCTCCTGTGGCTGCTGGTGGCTCTTGCTTGGTGAGGGAGGGAAATGCAGTACTTCAGCAAATAAGCTTTCAACACAAATGAGAGGGGAAAATACAGTTGAGAAGAGAAAAGAGAAGGGGAAGGAAGAGAGGGAAAAGCAGCATATAATTCCACATTCAACTAAGACCGACTTTACCAACCAAAGAAGAAGGGGCTGCAGGGGGTGACGAACTTAAGAGAAGGAGAAGATAGGCCGGAGGAAAGGAAATGCTGGGGAGAGTCTGGGGGTCCCAGGGAACCACCAAAGGGTTAAGCCTGATGCTTCTGCTTCCCGCCTCACCTTTGACTCCCATCTTGAGCCCTGACTCACTAAGAGATGTCACTTGTGTGGTTTACTTTTATTTCTAAAGGTTTTCTCACTTCATTCCTAGAGATGGGTCCCCAGGACAGTGTGCCTGGACTCAACCTCTTTCAGAGGAGCCCTGCTTCAGGTCCCAGCCCAAGCCTAGCTCTAGGCAGAGAAGTTGCCTGCTCTGACCTGGCAGGGGCCACGGGTCAGTGAAACCCGGACCCTTCCTTGGCCTGTTTCCATCCCATGGCCAGCAGAAGGAGGCCCCAAGGTTCACGGAAAGTTCTCTGCCCTTGGGTACGCAGCATTCAAGGGGTGGGGTGGGGGTTGCACTACAAACAGAGCCACCTTCTTGCTGCTTCTAGCATTTGCTTAATAAATAATGATCCGAGGTCTTTCGGGGGACAAAGCAAAGAACTGCCAATAGGAGATTTAATTTTCTGTAATCAACCCCTCTTAGCATGCAGAGTCACACAGTACGAGTCAGAGAATTAATCTCTATCAGAAAGAATGGCCTCTTCGGTGTTATGAATCTAATCGCTTATGAAGCTGAGTCGGCATTTTGGGTTTAGAAGAAGCTCTCAGGAAGAAAAGTCACAAGATCGGGTTTTAAATGACATCTGAATGGGATACTTCATTGAATTTGGGAGCCTGCAGACTGGACAGGGGACAGAATGCAGAGAGAGGTTCCCTGCCTCTTTCGGACTCCTGTGCTGGAAACACAGAGGGGCTATTTAGGGAATGAACAGCCGACCACGGGCCTTCCAGGCTGCCCACGTGAGATGCCTCCTTGGAGACTCCTTTCTCCAGGCCAGATCGTCAGGACTGACAATCATCTCTGGCACCCCCATTATACTAGGGAGATGTGTTTGCGCGGTGCATACTGTTTTATAATCCTCGGAGGTGGAATTTCATAGCACAGCAATGTGTTTGCCTTTGACATTCTCCTAAGCAGGATTTATTGCTTCCAAGACAGATGTGACTTGAATCGATTATGCCTTGTAAGCAGTCTCTCTCCCAGCAGCCTCGGGGTTCTCTAGAATACTTTTTCCCTGACTTCATTCAACTCCTAAGCTGATGTCAGAGTATTTCATCCTAATCTAATGCTATTAAGGGCCCTTTGGGTTTGGAACTGAGAGAGCTATTCTGCCAACCAAGTTCAGGGATGTGGTTCCTCCTGGTGAAGAGCTTACTACATCCCGCAACACACAGACCTACAGGAAGCCCTCCATGAACAGCATTAAATGCAGCCCAAATGGAAATGGGAACATACCTTCTATCAATGTCCCACTATTGATGAGCTCAGAATATGAGAAAAGTATGTGTGTTTGTCTTTGGAAGTAAGATAAGAAGCAGTGTTTAAAAATAGTTGGGAAACAAACAGAATTTCCAAAAACCGTTTGATAAAGATTTTCATAAAAATAATGTATCTCTAGACATCTACTGACAAACTTGAAACCACACATGACCCTGGCCATTCCCAAAATGTTGAGCTTTCTTGGCATTTTATAAACATGGCAGCACTAATTAGAGATGGTACCTTTCAAAGATTCTCTGAGCTTGGGGGAATTAAGTGACATGACTCCATCTGACTTCAGATAGGGACCTAAGGTCACAACCACAATATTTCAAAAAGTTAGTGGATTTGAGAGAAAAGACATGGGGGTGGGATTTTGGGGACTAAACTAACCAGGACCCACCTTCTCCTTTATTAGTCTAAAAGATAAGAGCAAGAATCTTTGCACATTAAGAGGCTAAAGAGACAACGTGTTTCCAGATTCCACATGACATTCCTGCCTGACTGTCCATGACATTTTTCTTCTGGAAAATGACTCAATCCACCTTGATTTGAGAGTATGCAACTTTGACTATACCCCATTCTGTTTCATCTGGCTACCTGAATGGAAACATTCTAGTGCACATTAATTTGGGATCAGGAAAAACGGAGATAATAAAATATTTCTACACAGTAACCACATTATATGGGATATTCTAACCTCCTTAAGTAAAAAAGGGAAACGTGGCTACCAATACCACTCAGGACTAAAGGTGTCAAGTGAATGAGGAATTTAGGGAGGGAAAATCTTTCCTTAAGCCGTATGAAACTTTTCTTAATAGTAGTCCCACATATTTTGGGGTACACTGTGATAATTCACATATATAAAATGTGTAATGATCAAATCAGGGTAATTAGCATTTCCCCTTTTTAAACATTTTCCATTTCTTTGTACTGGGAGCTTTTGAACTCCTCTCCTCTAGTTCTTTATAAAATAGGCAAAAGAATCATTGGGAACACAGTCATCCTAATGTGCTATAGAATGCTAGAACTTATTCTCCTGCATAACTGTGTTCAGACTCCCTTATACAACTTCCCCCTGATGTTAAAGATTTCTAAAGCCCAGTTTTAGGCATCAGTAAACTCAGACACAAAGGAGAGAGGGAAAAAAAGTATGGTTTTTTATCCTCGTAGATTTGGCAAACAAGAATTTGCACAGTGTCTTTGGGGACTCCTTTAGTCGGTTCCTTGGGCTGGGATGTTGGAGGTAGGATTAGGTCCAGATGCTGAGGAAAGCTAATCCTTTCAAAAACAATTTGCTCTGTTTTATTCAGTAAATTGCTCCAAATTTTCTTTTCTTCTGAGTTTAAAAAAAAAAAAATAGCTGTTGTAGCTTCAGAATCCTTCCTTTCTCCCAGACAGGCTTAGGGAGGAAGGAGACGCTGAAGGGCTGCTCACAATACAGAAAAGGGGGAGCTGTGAATAGAAATAAAAGGCTCTGCATAATGTGGGGCGCCACAAGCTCGGGCTCAAAAAGCCCCACAGGGCGGCTTCCGACATTGACAGGTGAGAAACGCACAGAACTGTCCCTCGTTAAATTCTTACTGGTACAAGACCCAAGTTTTGGGATTGGTTTAAAAACTAAAACATAAAATATTACCATGGGAGAAACAAAAGCAAGAAACCACAGTTCAAAAGCTCTGATCCAGAGCTGAATGCAGGCAACCACCAACCATCAACCACATTGACCTCACCGTGGCTCATCAGAAAATCGGCGGAGGGAGAAAGGCCCAGGGCAAACCAATACAGAAGATCACCAACCCAAAGAGCATCTCCTGAAACACTTAGGTTCCAAAAAAAAAATCTAGAGCAGCTTGGCTTCCCACACCCACAAAATCATGGATCCCCTGAGGACACCTGGTATTTGCCTATCAACATATCTGGAGAGACCCAGCAACAAAGACAGAAGGAGTAGATAGATTATTTTAAAATATTTCAATAAAATAGTGTACCAGGAAAAACTTTGAAAAATAACATCTCAACAAAAGCACACAATGAGCTAAATACCTTCTGTAATAAATTCATTGCTGGCATTAAAAAAAAAAAAAAACCAGTAACAGCACTGATTCACTTACTGGGTGGTGCATCAAATATACCAAATATTCATTAGCTACTCAGAGATGCAGTTTGGGTTAAGTATTTGCTCCACTCCAACGCCTTTGCCAGCTTTGATGCCTGCCAAGTTTGTATGTAAATGGATTTTCACTTTTCCAAGGCTAATGAGAGATCTGTTAGATTCTCAGAGACAACACATGTATTATTTTTTCAGTCCTATTACTTTGACTTCAACACAAGCCATTTTAATAGCAAATCCCAAATCAGGACTCATTGGAAATCCCAATTCTCCCTGTATCAAAACGTCCGTTCTATGGTCGTTTATCACAAAGGCAATTTCCAGCAGGTCTGGTTGTTGAACACTCTTGAAGAGCTTATACATAATAACAATAATAATAATAAATAATAATAATGATGATGATGGTAGAATCTCTATGGATCCCTTTACCTGTGCATCCATTAAGAGGTGCCTCATCAATATCATGGAGCTCTTCAGAGTCTGCTTCTCAGCGGGTAGAAAGGGATCCTTGTCTTCCTCCAGTGCCTTTGACTTGGTGACAATAAAGTGGGAAATCTGGTCATTCAGGGTGTGCAAGGATTGCACTGCTGTGGAAAGAGAAGGAAGGAAAAGTGAAATCGCAACTGGCATCTTTCCAAGGGAAAGCAGCTGGCCACCGTCAAGGGAAAAGCCAGGGTGTGCACAGTGGGTTCAAGCCAGGCAGGTATCGCAAGGTCCTTCCCCTAGTGCCGTAACAGCTGACCAGTGTTCCTTAACCACCATCCCAGTGGAGAGCCTCTGGGGGCTCTAGGGGACACACTCATGAGCAAATATAGATGTAGAAACTGCCTCACGGGGCACCCAGCCTTGCTGAGGAAACTGCAAAGGAACAGTTTGCAACTAGATGTGTGGATGGGACTTTGTGATAAGTGTTTATAAGCCACAGAGATTAACAGGGCATGAGGGGACGGTCCTACACTAGATCTACATTTATGGTAATACAGTTGGCTATTTTACCTCTAAGCAGATGGCCTCTGTCATTAAAGTTTATGAAGGGACAGCAGCCATGTTTTCCAATCAGTGCCACATGTGGGCTGGGAGAGTCATTATTTCTACATAATTCCCATAGCACTTACTATCTGACATGTTATAGGTTTCAAGATTTCACTTATTGGTTGTGCTTGTTTTCTCTTTCTCTACTTTCTCTCCCATGCTCTTGGTAAGAGCAGAGGGTTATTTCGTTTTGTGCTTTGTTTTGTTTTTATCTGTTTTCTATCACCTCCAACCACTGGAACAGTGTCTAGCAAGTAGAAGGTGCTCAATAAATACGGTTTAATTAATTTGCTTACATTTCTTTGAATGACAGTGTCTTTCCTTGTAGCACTTTTATAATTTTCAGGTAAATCTATGCTTTTAAACCCCAAATAAAAAGTAAATCTTAGGTATTCTCAGTTCAGTGACCACATTAAGCACAATTATGAGGAGGAAAGAAATAATCAACAAACTGGTATACAGAAAAGGCTGTCAAGTCTTCTGCTTCTGGCCAAAGGTAAGAAGAGAGCACAGATTACCATTTTGCTGTAAATAACCAGAAAGATGGACAGAATTGTAGATACTGTGAGCAGCAAAGAGCAGGGGTCTGTGGTCCTTGAGAAAGGGGCAACCAAGCTTAGTCCTATCATTTCCATGTGTTTGGAAAGGAAAGACTTTCTAGATTTCAAAGAGAAAGTCAGTCAAAGTGCACCAACCAGCGGTATCAATGAGTCTCACTGAAGGAGACAGATCTGGAAAGATCTGGAAGGCTCAGTGAGCTCACATTTGCAGAACAGAGGCCCAAGGAGGAAGTTACATAATGATTTTCAGAAATGTGTATTGGGTTTCTTTGAATTGTGGGCTGAATATCAGTCCTGCATATAGGTAGGATAAAACCCTATGAGCTCAAGCAAGCCAAAATTCCAGGAGAGAAGTTGCTGGGAAGTAATAAGCCGAATGATTTGCAGAGATCACACGGCGCCAGGGTGGTTGGCAAGCACATCCAGCAAAGTGAGGGACTTTGTTGCACACAAGCACGTTCAGCAGAATGCTCAGAAGCTCAGCTTCAGAAATGAAGCCCAGTGATCCCTAGAATGAAGGCTACCATCAGCCATTGAGGGAAGAAAAAAAAAGAACTTCAAAAATAAGCATCGAGGGCTGGGATTATAGCTCAGTGGTAGAGCGCTTGCCTCGCATGCGTGAGGCACTGGGTTCGATCCTCAGCACCACATACAAATAAATAAAATAAAGATATTGTGTCCATCTACAACCAAAAAAAAATAAGCATCGAAAGGATCCAGCCAATCCACAAGTAACTAAACTGCCTTCTAGAAAATCTGAGTACCTTTTTGTATGACAAATTCTAGTACCAAAAAATGTAAAGTTTACAATGTTTAATATTCAGTAAAAGAATTGCCAGACCTAGAAAGGAGTCAGATAATGTGACTCAACCTGGAGAAAAATCAGTACTTAGACCCAGAAATAACCACAGTGATCGTATTAGCAAGTGTGGCTGGTCAGACAGTATTAAAGATGTGCTGTGCACCTTCAAGGTTGTAAAATACACGTGGATATAATGAGGAGAAAAACAGAATGCTTAAATAAGAACCAAAGAGAACTTCTGGGGACAGAAAATGTCGTATCTGAAATGAAATTTTCACTGGGTAAGATTAATATCATACTAGACAATGCAGGGGAGAGAACCCAGTGAACTTGAAATCAAAGCAATAAAACCATCCAAAATGAAAGCATAGAGCCTTTGTGATACAGCAAGGTACAGAGCCGCCTAACACACAGCAGCTGGAGTCCAGGGTGGCAGGGTAAGGGTGGAAATGGTAATTGAAGAAAGAATGACAGTTTTTTCCCAAATTT
This sequence comes from Geosciurus inauris, assembly GCA_004024805.1. Lineage (NCBI taxonomy): Eukaryota > Metazoa > Chordata > Mammalia > Rodentia > Sciuridae > Geosciurus > Geosciurus inauris. The sequence continues at coordinate 108,376 of PVHX01004833.1, read as the reverse complement.
GGTTGAAGTATAAACCCACAAGAATCTCAATAAATCCTAAGCAGCATACATACAAAGAAAACTACACCAATACATGTTATAATTACATTCACACACACTCTTTGTGTACACAAAGAGAGAAAGAGAAAAATCTTAAAATCAGCCAAAGAAAAAAGGCAGGTTCCATTCAAAGAAAAAATGATATTGCACTGCTCATTGGAATCTCTGCAACAGGGAAGATATAGCAGTGACATTTTGAAAGTACCAAAAGCAAAAAACTTGCCAACTTAGAATTCTATACCCAACAATAGACCTTTTTTTTTAGATGAAGAAAAGCTAAGAGAGCTCACCACCAGCAGACTGGCACTAAAAGAAATTTTCCAGGGAATTTTTTTAGGGAGAAAGTCAATGGCATTGGGTAGAAAAAATACCGTTTGCAAAGACAAATGTTGTGGGTAACAGAAACATGGTTTCATTCTCATCTTTTAATTCATCTAAAAGATAACTCATAGTTTAAAGCAAAAAAAAAAAAAAAAAAAAACCCAACAATTATGTATTGTGGGGTTAATGACATACATTGAAACAAAATATATCACAATAATAGCACAAAGACTGAGGGACAGATGGCTGCAACCTTCAGGTATGATTCATAAGGTAGTGTCATATTATTTGCACACAGAATGCATTAAGTTAGAGATCCATGTTACTAATCCTTGAGGGAGCTCTAAAAATAATGAAGTTAACTAGTAAATAAAAACAAGACAGTTTTGCATCAGGGAGAATCCAGCATGGTGGGCTGGCACAGGGTGGTAACTCCAGGCCCTGGAGTAGGGAGGAGACAGGATATGATGCCACGGCAGGGGCTCCGTGCTCAGGAAGACCCGAACACCCTTCCCTGGGCTGGGGGAGAGCTTAGCTAAAACAGAGAAAGGTGCATTAGAAAGTATGGGGCCTGAATCCTGCTGGCCCCAAACTCCCATTCTGCAACAGAGACGGACAGACACGCCCAGGCACATCTGTGGTCTGAAAGCAGCAGCACTTAGATGTCCCACGACCTGCCCCAGGCAGCTCATGGAGGAGTCTCTTGGTGCACATGCTGATCCGCATGGCATTTGAAGTCAGAGGAGCCCGAGACAGCTCCACTGTCCTTCCTTCCTTCCTAATCTCCCCGCCGCCAGGATCCTTTGCTGTCCCTGGGGTTGAAGATGTCCCACCCAAATCCAGGAACGGCCAGAAGGAGGTTCTTGGATAGAAATGTATCCCAGGAAAAGGGGAGACTCAAAAGAGGAGGGGAAGAGAGAGGGGGAGAGCAACTGGAATCTATTCATGATATTTCCTCAGAAGATACTCAGTTTCAACTGCAAGTGACCAAGTCCCCCTCAGTGGCAATGTGAGCTTTGAGTCTAAGCTGAATTCTACCACAGAAAGCTAAAGACAACAACGATGATTTTTTGGAGTTGTAACTATAAATTTTAAAATTCTCTTTATACCTTCTGTATGTTACTTGCAAACAGGAAGTCTGAGGCACCCTGAGCCATAAGGAGAACATTCAGATACAATCCCCCTGGCCTCCAACCAAGCTCTGCCTCATCCATGCCACAGGTCCCCCACCATTGTGCTGTCCTTGCGCTTCCTCCCAGGTCTCAAGAAGAGCCGTTCTCCCTTAATCATCCTGGGGATACCCCAGATCCCAAGTTCTCGGGTTGTACATGCATAGACTCTACCACAGGCAAAACTCTCTAGGTCAGTTCTGGAAAGAGAAAAATTGCTCTCAATGCTTTCCCTCTAAGTAGACTGGAGAATTTGGGGTTCTCAAAATGTATCTATTACAACCCTGTCTATGCTTGTTCTAGAAAATTGAGGCTTAGTCACCAAAACCTGCTCTAAATTTTATTTTGTTCTAAACTCACACAACAAACTGAAAGAGTTAAGTATTCCCCTCCTCGGATAGAGGAATGGAAAACGGCCAGAGAATTTACTACATTGTATTGTAACTGCTTGTTCAAGGATCCATCTGTGGTAGGTTTAATTATTGGTTCAGATAAATGCCCTCCCCTGAACCTATCCTTAATGAGACCTTCCTAGTAACCCTGCTTTGTGGGAGAAGCATAATTCCTGTGTTCATTAACATCAGGCAGTGATATATGACTGGTTTTGACCAATTAAATGTGAGCAGATGTAAACTTTGCCTTGTCCAGGGCAGAATCTGTAAGAGCCATCATGGGACTCCACTATCATTCTTCCCCACTTTCTGTGAGAACAGCCTGGATGCCAGAATGAAGAAGATGTGGAAGTAAAAAATAAACCCTCGCTACTAATAAAGCAGCAACATTTTGGTGCTGTTTGTTACTGCAGCATAGCCTAATAAAGGCTGACTGTTACATAATCTCTAGACAAGGTAGTGATTCCCTTGAGGGCAAGAATGAAATTCTGTTCATCATGTATCACTGGTATTTAACAAAACAAAAAGCCATTCTGGAAAAGTTTTTTGAGTGAAGCAAATGCAGCTAGATTGAAGCTATAGGCTCTAAAGCCTATCTGTCTGGCTCTCAATCCTGCTGCTCCTCCAACTAGCTATAATATTATAATGATTTAAAAAAAAAAGGATAGTTTATTAAGTGCCTGTCATACATCAAGGTTTTAAAATCCTTTGTGTGGAATAATGAGTTACTAATAATGTGGATTCTGGTGTCAGAAACCTGGGGGGTCACACCTCAGCCTCTGCTGCTTACCAGGTCAACTAGAATTAGTCCCTTTGTACCCCACAGTGCCTGGCACGTTGCAAGTTCTCAGACAATACCATCCGCTGATTGTTAAAGGTCTAGTGCAGATTAGGGATTTGAAATTCACAAAGGTGCACACGATCGAGATGAGACCCAAGGCTATGCCCGTGCTCACCATCTTCCCACAACGCCAGCCTGCTGCCCCCGAATGATGCTAACTCAGACACGCCACACCACAAGCCACTCGCGTGGGTCACAAAAAAGGAGAGGCAGGGATCATGGCGAGGCTTGCTTCATCAAACAGAGCAAGCCTGAGGCAGAGTGACTGGCAGGCAGGAGGCCGTGACGCCTGCGGTTTGAACTTGTCCACCTGCATCCCTTGAGTCCGCTGCCTCCACCTCCCAGTTCCCCCATTGATAATCCTCCTCCTCATTATTATTATTGACAGCCTAACAAACATGGAGGGAGGGCCCACTCTCTGGCAAGCACCCTGCCGACGCTTTACAGAAAGCACCTCCTTCATTGGGTGCCCAAGCTTTCTACAGAAGTAGGTGCCCTGTTCCTGTTCCTGTCTTACAAATGATGAAAACTGACAGAGGCAGGATGCCTGACAGCAGGGCCCTGGGCACAGGACCCCTACCCTGTGCCACACCACCTGCCCACACGTGCTCCTCCCTGCCACTGCTTGGCTGGGGACACCCACCTCCCTGTCCGGTCCCCCACCTGCTCTCCTCTCCATTCTAACCACCTCCTTTAAGACACAGCTCCGAAGGAAGTGGCACTAGGGACTTTCCACCTGGAGAGCACATGGAGCAATCCTGGGGTGTCAGAGTGGCCCAGAGGTGTCACTTCAGAGCCCCCTTGACACTTTCACAGATGAGCAAACTGATAGGTCTCCAGCTCCTGCAGATGCCATGCAGCTGATTGGGAGTATGGAGTCTGAAGATGGTCTGCCTGGGCCTCCACCACATCTGCCTCCATCCACCTGCATAATAAGGGGAAGGGTCTGCAGAGCCCAGTGGTCCCATCTGCAAGTAAAGAGGATGGTGGTGGTGGTGGTGGTGGTGATATCCACAACACTGGGTTGCTTTGAGGATTTAATGAGACAGTTTGCTGAAACTGTCACGTATATGAATCATGTTAGTTCATGACAATTACTCCGCAGCTTGTACCTCGAGTCTTCAACATGCTGATATGAACTGATTACTATATTGCTAAACAAGGTTAATCATGAAGTCCTCATCACATCAGCGAGCAGGAGGTGGCCTCTGGGTTTCAGTCCCTGGTCATTCACTTCTTCACGGCTGGGCTGAGACCCCTGAGCCCAAAAGCCTTCTGGTGCAAACTCAGAACTATCTAAGTCTGGTTGTCTTAAACAGAACTCAGACGTGAGCTCTCCAGAGCCTGTCTGCCCTGCATCCCACATCTGCCAGCCATAGATAAGACAAGCCCTGGGCCATATAGACCCCAAGCCCACCCAGCCCTGCCTGCTCCCAGGCTTGTCACGTCCCTGCTAGGCTGCAGAGTGCTGTCACTGGACATGAGTCTCCCCTCTGATCCCCTCTCCCAGGGAGTTGCCCTATGCCCTCCCCTTCTGAGTACCAATCCCTGGCACCTCAGGACAGGTGAGGGACAGAACCACTGGCTAGCCTGTCAGAGGGTCACTTGTGGGTGCCCCTAACACCTTGTGGCCCCTCCCCAGCTCTTTTGACTCACGTGTGCATTTTTACATCCTTGGTTACGCATACCCCAGAGGAGGGAGCTGCTCCCTAAACAAGGCAAACTTGGTACATGTGGCTGAATACAGGGAGGTAAGGTCGCGAGGGAGGAGTGTCCCCTTCCACAGAGCGCACCTGGTCTTCAAGGCGGGTGCCCTGTCAGGCTCGTGCAGGAGTGCTTTATGTTTTTGTCTGGTGAACATTTTCTTCTAATAAAAGAAATGTTCATTCCCTTTTGCAGAAACACCTATCCCTGCTTGTGGTTCATGGAGGGCTGACCCCACTCCCAGCTCCCAGAGGTGGGCACATAGTCCAGGCTGGTCCATCCCAGTGCGGCAGGTCTCTGGCAGCCGTGGCGGGCTCAGGAGGCAGCTGGTGATGCGGTCCCAGGACTGGTAGAACAGTTAGGAGGAAGACAAACGGCCTCTCTTTTCCAGTCGGAGGGAAGTGGAGGTTGCTGGTGGGTGTTGAGTAGCCCCTGCCTGAAAATCAAACCAACTGAGTAACCAGGTAAGCAGAGCTGAGGGAGAAGGCAAGGGGCTGGCGGCCTCGTACAGGATGCAGCCTCGGCCTTCTCAGGTGGGGGAATTCCTCCTTCCCTGAGCCCCTCTGGGCAGGACCTGGCAGCTCTGATTCCTGTCAAGATGCCTGTGCTTTCTCGTCCCTGGGTGGTCACCCACATGGTCCTTCTTGACCTCCGCCTCCCTTTGTGGTAGATTTGAGATGAGCTTCGGTCTCTTTTCACTCCTCCTATTGAGAAGTGGATCCTGAATCCCTGCCCTCTGAGTCTGGCTGACCCAACAGACAGAGCGACACTCTGGGATTTGAAGCCTAGGCCACCTGAAGTATGTGGCTTCTGTTCATGACTCTTGGAAGCTAGGCCGCCACTAAGATTCCCAGGTGACCTGCGCCCACGTGCCCGGACAGCTGGGAAAGAGAAAGAGACGCCCAGCCCTCTTGGTCCAGCCATCTCAGGTCCCAGATGTGTGAGTGAGGAAACCATCCAGTACATTCTAATCCCTGAAAAGCCAATGCAGAGGAGCAACAGGTCCAGCCATCCAGGTATCTTGGTATCTTGGTATCCAGGTAGCGATGGTATCTTTTCAGTTCAACACCATATCCCTGGCCTCCAGGGCAGCATGTAACAGAGCATGGACACATAAGTATTTGTCCAGAAGAAAAACAAAGAATGAGTAGATGAAGGTATAAAGGAGAAAGCCAACTCTGCTCCACCTCGTCCCCTTCCCAACCCCCCCGTTGTCCTAGAATCTGGTGGTACTCACATTCTTCTGTAAATATCTCGACTAAATAATGCCGCTCTTAAAGCGTATGATGAATTACAGAATGAAGAGCCATATATATGCTTTCTTACCTACCCGAGTTTGGGAAATTGAGTCATAAAAACCAGTTTATTTGGTTGGTAGTTCCGAATGTGAAATGATGTTCAATTTATTTCGTGTTATTTTGGTCTACAAATTTGAAGAAACACGTATTTCTGCAGCAGGCTTATTTATAGGCGGTGTTCATTTGAATTCCAGCATACATTAATGAGCACTTATTTAGGTTTCAGATGAGGATGGCACATTCATGAGTTGGCAGAACAGGAAAAAATGACAAGTCCCAACATTTTACATCATTAGCAAAAATAGAAGGGACACATAAGATGTCTTAATGATTTCTGAAGAGGAATAACAGTTTCCCATATTCAGCGTCTGTTTTTATGGATCAGATGAGGTATAAAACACAGAATAATAATAATAAGACCCAACATGCTCATTTTATGCAGATGAGTCCAGATGTCATTGTAATGGCCCTACTGTACTTTTTTATAGAAAAATATAGCAGATGGATGTTATGGGGCACAGAAGCTCCCTGGGTTTTATGATCTTGTCATTTATATGGTCCATAGATATGAACTAATGATCACATTTATCCCCACATGTTAAACAACCTTTGCTTTTCATGTATCTCAAAAGCTATGATGTATTTTGCATTAAAACGCTCACAAGTTTCCAGTTCTTACTTTAATAGGATCTCATTAAATAAATGAAGCCTAAATAATTCAGATTTTTTTTCCCTCCCGTTGTTATAATAAAACTCACCCTGCAAGTCCAAAGTTGATGCTGGAAGTGAGGGTGTGGAGAAATTGGAATCTTTGTTCACTGCTGGTGGGAATCTTAAATGATGTAGCCACTGTGGGGGCAAGTTCAGCAGTTCCTCAATTAGTTAAATATAAATTTCCTTGTGAACCAGCAATGTATTCTTAGGCATGGAAGCAAAAGAACCAAAAATAAGTCTTCAAAAAAATACTTGCGCATGAATGTTCACAGCAACACCACTTACAATAGTCAAAGATGGAAACAACCCAATTGTCCATTGACTGATGATTGGACAAATAATGTGGTATACCTATACAATGGAATATTATGCAGCCATAAAAAAGGAACAAGGTTCTGATATATGCTATGACATGGATGAACCCTGAAAACATTATGCTAAATGAAAGAAGACAAACAAAAAGATTCTATTTCTAAGAAATTGTCATTTTATTGTAAGAAATGTCCCTAATGGACCAACCCATAGAAACAGAAAGCAGATAATCAGATTCCAGGAATTGTGGGAGGGAAGAATGGGAACTGCTTAATGAATCAAAGTTTTCCTTTTGGGGGTGATAAAGGTGCTCTTTAAATTGTTCAAATGGTAAATTGTGTTATGTATATTTTTCTGCAGTTAAAGGAAAAATGTTGAGAGACCAGCTCAAAAGCATATACCACCCCCAAAAGAAAAATTAAAAGTTGGTACTGGACCATCTCCCTGGAGTCAGACATTCAAACGGGCCCTTGTGTGTAAGGACAACACTGCGGAACCCACAACTAGGGCTCATCTGAGGGTGGGATGCCGGTAGGACCCGATTTGCCACCTTGGCACCCATGGAAAAGACGTAAGTTTCAAAACCAACCAGGTAACAAAATCAACCATTAGGACCAAAAAGTCAACATAATTCACGTCCCAGCATTCTTAAGTGATGGATTTGCATGAGACCTGGAGTTACTTGTGAAGGGGCCTCCATCAGTGGCTGAAAGTCCCAGCAAGGCAGGGACAGAACCTGGCCCCGCGTGAACTGCAGAGTCTGGGAGGCAGGAGGAGCCACAGTGAGCCCTGAGGAGGCTGCGTCCTGGCTGGATCCACAGTTCGGAGGACACAGTTCAGAGGACGAGGGCGGCCCTGTCTTAGAGAGCCAAGACTATGTATGATCAGAAAGAAGCCTGAGGCCACAGCCCAGGGAAGGAGCTCACCTTTCTCCAGAGGTGTAGTTAGGGCCTGGCTTCCTAGTTCAAGCCCCGTCTCCATCTGGGACTCCCGGGGCCAATTTGGGGAGGGCCTTCTCCTCTTTAGTATCACTTTCCTCATTGTTCCCATGGAGATAAGCCACACCCACTTCCTGGTCATAAGTTGAGCTAATTAATGCAAACGATGCATTCAGAACAGGGCCGGCAGGTGTCACCCAGGTGGTGCTCAGTGAGCATCTTTTACGCATGGCTGCTGCTGCCTCATTTCCATGAGCTCAGTGGTCATCAGTCTGCCCTTCCAAGGAGGGCAGCTCCGCGGAGGCTCCCAGCACACCACAACACCCTTCTCTTGAGATCCCAGCGGAGTGGGCTCCACCGAAACTGCTCAGTGGCCTGACAGAGCCTGAGGTGTTGAGCAAGGCAAAGCTGCCGGACGCAGCCGGGCACAGTGCACGGGGGTTCTGAGAAGAGCCGCCGTCCTGTGGTGTCCTGTCTGAACGCAACTGAAGACAAGAGCGGGCAGAGAGAGAGGGAGAGAAACGGCAGGGACCCCAAGAGTGATGGGCAGAGACAGAGCCACCACCTTTCCATCCACGTAGCCCAAACTGCCTCCTGCTCTGACCCCTCGTGACACATTCCCTTCCCCATGGGCCAACTTGAGTCGGCTTCTGCACCAAGACAGCTGCCTCTTGAGCTATTCCTCAACATGTGATGGGGTTACCTTCAGAGGAGCCCAACAAAAACTGCGTCTGTCCTTAAAAATGCGCAGAACTCACGCCCCCAGGGCACACTAGCAGCACAGTACTGGAGGTGGCCATCCCTGCCCCTGTGGTCACGTTGCTGGCTGAGCCACAGCTCCCTCCTACTGCCCAGCACCAAGAGAGCCCATGTGCCAGGAAATGAGCAAAACTCAAAGTCTGAATTGTGGTTTCTCCTGAAGGCCCACGGCTGTCACACCCTGGGGACATTGGACCACTGCAGGTGGGAAACCGTCCATACAAGACCCACAGATGACGGTTTCTCCCCTATTGATGGCACGTCCTGCTCTCACTCCAGGCTTCCAGGCTGCTCGTGAACTTGGCCATTTGGGGAGGTCAGTGCTTGCTGGGAGGGAGGCCAAGGTAACCCCGCCTCCACCTCCGCGGCTGCTGCGGATGAAGCACCTGCTGGACACCACGCTCCGCACGGAGGACCTCGCCTACATCCCCTCATGTCATCTTCCCACCATCCACGCCCACATTCCACGGGCTCTGTCCCTCTGTGGCAAAACCTGAGGCTCAACGGTTTGACTGACTTGGCTGCGGCCACACCATCGTGGACACATGAAGGGCTCCCAGGCCCCGACTCTCCTGCTGGACTGAAGGGCTCTGTCTACCTGGGCAGAAGGATACAAACGTCAATGCCTCTGAGAGCCCAGCAGGCTGGTACTCAAGCAACCCAGCCTGTGATGGGCACCATAGTCCATCTCCAGGACGCCGCCTGCCTGGCCATCCTGCCATCTTCTTGGAAGTCAGCTTCACAGGCTGCCTGCAGGAGGGCCTGGCCCTCCACGTCCTCAGGCAAGCACATTCCAGAGAGGTAAGAGGCGCTTGCATGGTCCAGCCCCCTCCCAGGTCCCAGAACCCCACAGGGTGTTGAAGAGCTTGCCACCAGTCTGCACTGAGCCCACCGGCTTCCCACGCGGTGGCGCAGCCTCCCGCCTCACCAAGGCAGCGCCACTGCCACCTGGAAGGAGCTGCAAAAATGAAATCATAAGAAAAGCTTCCCTGCAGGAAAAGAACTGTGACAAGATCACGTGGCCAGTGGACTCACCCGGGAAAAACGCACAGACGGGGCTGCTCATGGTCCAGGCCAGCGCTGCCCGGGGAGGTGGGCTCTGGCTGGAGGAGGAGGAAGCAGAGCCACAGAGGGGTCGCCCTGATGGCGGCAGAAGAATGAAGGACACAACTGTGGTCTTGGGGAGGTGCTTCCCTGGCAGGAGCCTGACTGGACCCTGGGACAGATGGATCTGGGGAAATCGCTGAGAAGCTGTATGCTGTGGTGCCCTTGGGATCCACCAGGGTGCCTTCAGGCAGATGTGGGGCTCACGGCTTCAGCCGTGATGTCCCCTTACCCTCGCTCATTTATCTGGATTCAATTTCCCATTCTTGGGGTTCCCCCTCACATTTAGTATACAGGCCGAGCCTCACATTGCAATCTTTCAGGGGCCGGAGTCTGATGGGGAGGCCATTCTCCCTGTGATAAAACAGACCCAGCAAAACTTGGAAGGGGACGTGAAATTCACAGGACAGTTTAAGTTGAGCGCAAGATTTCACAGAAGGATCCACTTGTGTCCCACCATCTGTCCTCTTCATTAGCTATCTTTGGGGCCAAGCTTGAGCTCCTTAGAGATCGTAACCTCAAGCCCCGTGACATCTCAGCCATTGCACACAGCTCGGAGCAGACGGGGACCCTGCGGCCCTTCACACAGATAGTAGATACTTACAACTTTCTGAGTCCATCAGAGGTAAAAGCCTCCTTCATTATGCCCAGAGAAGAAAGAGAAGACTGAGTTACTTAAATAAATAAATAACAATCAAAGAAATCTAAAAAGCAAATATATTCCCAGGGATATAAAACTAGAAGTAAATCAAACATAAGTGAATATAACCAGAGAAACTGCTCTTAATAATAGGTAATATTTGCAATTAGCATGTCCACTGTATGGAAATAAGTCTAACCAGAAGCTTCAAGTGTGCTTAAAAGGTAGACAATACGCATATAGTATGAATTTGTTCACCAAACACTTTAGAATCATCGTAACTTCCCTTACTTATGGTGGCATTTCTGGCAGGACAAATTCCTGCCACAACAAAACAACCAGAACAGTTCTTGCTTACTGAGCAACTACTGTGTCCCGGGACCCACCCAGGCTCTTCTGGTGTGAACACCGTCCTTACAAAAACCCAGTGAGTCTGCTCTGATCACCTGCATGTAAGAGACGAGGAACTGGAGGACAGCGAAATGACTTGCTCAAAGTCACACAGGTGATCAACAGCAGAACTGGCATTCAGATCCAGATCTGTCCAACTCCGAGGTCCTTGACTACCTGTGTTCTCATTTTAAAATTGAGGAGTGAGGTGCACATGTTAATTTCCCTTATTTACTTTGAGACACTCATTATCCTCTTTCTGGCCTTTGCAGGATTGGAGGAGGGGATCCTGCTGGAAGGTACTCAATGTCCTAAAAGAAGACAAGTCACCGTCCATGAAGCCCTCAGGCAGAAGTCTCAGGACTCAACTTTACCAAGCACCAGCCACTTCCAACTGTTTGCCTAACCATGGGCAAAGCCCCTGCAGTTTGCCCCTAAGAAGTAAAGCCAGCCGGGTGCAATGGCGCACGCCTGTAATCCCAGCACTCAGGGAGGCTGACACAGGAGAATCGCGAGTTCCAAGCCAGCCTCAGCAACGGTGAGGTGCTAAGCAACTCAGTGAGACCCTGTCTCTACATAAAACACAAAACAGGGCTGGGGATGTGGCTCAGTGGTCGAGTGCCCCTGAGTTCAATCCCCGGTACCAAAAAAAAAAGAAGTAAAGCCAGTGAGCTCCAGCCAAAACCAGATTCGGAGCAGCTGCCCCAGGGGCTCTGCACACCCAGAATGACAAGCAGGACCAGAAGGGCTCCAAGTCTGAGGGTGTGAGTGGCAACAGGGGTGACCTGGGGCTCCCTTTTCTTCTCAGAGTCCAAAGAAAAGCCACGGAGCAGCTTCCTCTGCTTTGGGAAGCAGCAAAACTTCTCCAACTGATGTGAATGGGCTGTTGACATTTTAGTATGCAGGCCAGACACAGCCTTGTGGAGCTCAAGGACACAATCTGCATGCAAACGAGATTTAGCAACTCCCAGAGACCTGGGCCAGCCATGGGCAGGAGGCTCGCTGCCAGCACTCCAGGCCGAGGTGACCAGGCCAGGCCTGGAGGAGGGAAATGCATGTTAAATAGATCCTTGTGATTCCTGATTTTAACAGGGAGATGGGCTGGGCCAAGGGCAGAAAGAACTAGAAACCTGGCTCTCTAACGGGAAGGCCTGGCCTGCTGCCCACATCTGACCTCAGGATAGCAGGGCCACTGAGAAACATGAGCCTCCCAGGGCCCAGAGAATTTCACCTGGGCCTCTGGGCCGAGCAGAAACTTAATAAATATTAAATTTCCCAAAGTGAGGTCAAAGTTTGAAAACCATAACACCTAACTCAGGACTGTCGGAAATACTTAAACCTGGCTACATACATGTGACACATCATTGCAGTCCTAGCTGTCCTGTGGCAAGTTAAAACCTGCACAGATGTCATCAAGGCAGAAACAAAGAGGGTACACAATGATACTTCTGCTTCTATTTAGTATATAATAACTTATGTATCATAATAATGTATTTGCTTACAGTTAACATACAGTAATGCTTCCACCACAGCATCTCATGGAAAGAGCAACACTGTAAAGAAAGGATTTGTGACTTTCCTTGTCCCTCTTTGATTTCAGCCAGAGCTGCTCCCTCCACATTAAAATAAATATGCTCAGGGGTAAAATACTCCTTTTCCCTGATTGGAAGCAGAAACTTGGGGCTCCTAGAAAGAGGGTGTGGCAGAGAAAAATCTTGCAGTGTTGATATCCATTGCATTGGTATCGATCTCATGGCCTGAATCCAGCATCACGTGCAGTGACAAAACTTCCCTTCTTCCACAAACCACTCCAAAGGAATGAGAGTCCAAACAGGGCTCAGCCTCACCAAGAACCAACTAATCAACAAACATCAAGTTCTTACTTGGTGCAGAAGCTTGAACCAAGTGTTTACAAATTCAAGAACTATAAGAACCAATCCCGCACCAGAACTCTGTGTAGAGGCCACATTAACTGCTTTTATAGGTTGTACAGGATCAGATGTGGAGGAGGGACGGTAATGTCCAAATTCATTTTTGTTATCATACTAGAAAAAAAGAAAAACAAAGTTTGATGGGGGTTTCCCTTCTCCAAACAAAAGGGGCAATTCTTGAACCCATTATCCTCTGAAAAAAATAAGAACCTCAAACTAAATAAATAAAAGAAGGAATATGGAGATACAGCCCAATTTTATATAAGTGCTAGACATTGTTCATTCTTGGCTAGCAGAAAAGATTTATCAAAGGAAACCTCGTTCTCAATTTTAATTACTACATATGCTATTTAATTACTTCTGGTCTGTTAATATTTTAAAATCATTTTGTTTTACTGCATCTTGTCTGTATTCAAAAGTTCAGCAGGAAACCACTTTGAATCTCAAATAAGTTCTATTTTAGGCTTAGAGACTGATGGAAGAGACAAAGAAACCAATTACCTTGGATCCATCTGTTCTTCCCTGATAAATTTCTTTTGTTTGCCAGCCTCTACCTTTGGTTATGCAATCAACAAACATGGTGGCATGGTGGTTAGACGTCAGGCTTGGAAGTTTTAGACTGTGGCTCTCCTGCTGGGAAACTACTGACCTGGGGCAAGTTAGCAAATCTCTCTGAGCCTCAGCTTCCTCGTCTGTGAAATGGAGCTAGATCCACCTACATGCCAAGGACTGAGGACCAAGTGAATTACTGTGTGTGAAGAGTCAGCGACAGGGCTGAGCCATGGCAAGGCCTCCAAGGACTCGGCTGTGTTTCCTGATCAATGCTGCCCCTTCTACTACGTGGACGATGACCGTGATCATGGCTATCATTATTTTTGGAGTTCCAGGTTTCACAGACATGGACACATGAAGATATAAACATATTTTACCCCCATGGGGCTCACAGTCCAATGAGAGGCTCTCAGGGACAGGTACTCCCACCTGCAATGAGTTCTGTGACATCTGAGCCACATCCGCCCACGTGTCTTGCTCACCTACAGCCATGGAGCACACCCGGAGGATGTCCCAGGTCACGTTTTATTATCCACCATTACAGCTCACTCCTGGGCTCATGCGCTTCCACCAGAGCCAAGAACGCCCAGACCAGCATGCAGCTGGCTTTATTTTCATTGCTCGTAAAGTCTTTCTCGGATCAATCTATTTCAGATGCTCAGTTAGAGACGAAGGGATTGAACGTGTGGCTTTTCTTCTTTGCTTTCCCTGAATCCAGCTAAGATGATGGTACATAAGTAAACACAATGATCAAGATGCTTTGTTTTTACAACAAGCAAACAAACAAAAACTTAAGGCAAAGAAACAGTAGGAAAGGTGACCAAAAGAAAATTGGACAAGTTTAAAGCAGAAGGACAAGCAGCTTTAACATATCAGAACCCGAGGGCAGCAAGGGACAAAGCCAGACGCAGCCTGGTTGGCATCCCCGGCATGACAGAGTCAGGGTGAGCACGGAGGAAGAGCCAGATGTCCAGGTGGAGCAGGTTCAGAGGCCCCCCCCAGCCCACAGCAGGTGGCTGACCCTCCCAACCTGGGCTGACCCTGGAGATTTAGTCTCTGTGGACATCACAGAGCAGGTCTCCAGACTGAGGAGCAGGGAGGGAAGAGACGAGGGAGCAGAGGGAAGACCAAGGTGGAGGCACCTTTTTGAAAATAAAGGGTCTAAGTAGAAGCTGGCTGAGCTGCTAGATGCAAGATCCCAGCCTTCTTTCCCGAACGGCCCGGCTCATGATGAGGATGCTGCTGCTGATAACCTCTCCCCTCTATTTAGTGCGTATTTTGGGCTGCAAAGCATTATGCATATGACCTCACTGGATCCCTGCAGCAGAGGTGGATCTATTGCCGTAGAGGTGGGCTCCACCTAGGTCTCCATTTTATATGGGAGGTGACTGAGGTGCAGAGAGGTCAGGTCATTTTCTGAAGATCACACAGAAAGTTAAATGGTCAAATAGGGGTTGGAATCCAGCAAACGAGCAAACGAGATGATTATACCCAAAGAGGAGACTGACAGTTCTCCTAGGAACTGAGCTAGCCAAAGAGGCTCAAGCCAACAGCACTGACTTGTGCATTCTCCAACGAAACAGCACAATCAGGTCACTCCATAGCCACCCCTGTGGGCACAGAAGTGCCCATGACCCATCACCTTAAGATATGAGCAGACGGGGGCTGGGGTTGTGGCTCAGTGGTAGAGCGCTCGCCTTGCACATGTGAGGCACTGGGTTCGATCCTCAGCACCACATAAAAATAAATAAATATAATAAAGACATTGTGTCCATCTACAGCTGAAAAATATTTAAAAAAAAGATATGAGCAGACAGCAGAGAGTTACAGGTAGATGATGAGAAGCTTTGATGAGAAAGAGAAAGAAAGGAGAGAGAGAGGGATGGAAAGAGGGAAGGACAGAAGGGAAGAAGGAGAGAAAGGAGTAAGAGAGGTGGAGGGACCAGATTTGCATGGAGATGAAGACTTCTTTAAAATTCCCCCTAATAGCCACAGAGGGCATATCAGCATGAAATTTAAAACATCAGAAATAAAGAGATGATCCTACACAGCACCACATAAGGGGGCAAAAACCCTTCCTGTATTAGCTACCTGTGGCTCATAACAAATAATTCCTAAACCTCGCAGCATGAAACAGCAGACATTTATCATTTCACACAGTTTCTGAAGGTTGTGAACCTGGGAGTGGCCTGGGCCAGTGGCTTGGGCTCAGGATCTCTCATGAAATTGCAGCCAAGATGTAGTTATTGTCAATCAAATACCTGATGTGTTTGAAATGATTAAGGGAAGATTTTAGGTAAGGGGAAGAGTTTGGAGGTGAAGTTTTGTGATATTCATAGAAACCTTAACACATAAACAAAATACAAAGACTAACTCCAAGGTGTAACATAAAATAAGTGCCAACAAGAACAGGAACCATGACATACTACATGACTGGCTGCCCCCCATGAGCTGTATGTACACACTCAAAATGCAGGCAATGAATACTGAACTCACCACAGTTACACATGATGTGTGTGCATTGAGGGGGAGAATGATACAATGGCTAAATACTCATCTTCCTTAGCTGGATTTAATAGAAAGAAAAATCAAGGAATCACATCAGAGACACTGTCTTAGTCAGCTCTGGCTGCTGTAACAAAAATATCATACACTGACTGGTTTACATGACAGAAATGTATTTGTCACCACTCTAGAGGCTGAAAGTCCAAAATCAAAGTGCCAGATGACTTGCTTCCTGGCTTGAAGATGGCTCTCTTCTCACTGCAACCTCACATAGTGGAGGGCTGAGAAAGGGGGCAAGTTCCCTCCTGATTCTTCTAATAAGGGCAGTAACTCATCGTGGCCCAATGCCATCTTTTGTCCCCACTCCTCATATCCTGTGCCATTCCATTGAGCATTAGGGTCTCAACATGTGAATCTGAGGGAGACCCAAACATTCAGTCCATCACTCTTATCCCTGGCCCCCAAAATTCATTTGCTTCCACATGCAAAATCCATTCATTCCATCCAAACCCCAACAACTGTATCTTGCTTCAGCATCCACTCTAAGGTCCAAAGTTTCCACTAAATATCTTCTCACTCAGAAGGGGGTGAGACTCGAGGCATGATTCATCCTGAGGCACGATAGCCCTCTAGCTATGAATCTGCAAAACCAAATGGCTATGTGTTTCCTAAATATGCTGGTAAGCAGGCACAGGACACGAATCCTCATTCCACAAGGGAGAGGTGGGAAAGAGGGAAGGAGCAAAAGCTTCCCAACAAGTCCAAAGCCTAGCAAGACGAACTCCTTGAGAACAGGTGGCTGGAGAAAGTCCTTGCCAGGCTTGGGGCTCTGCCTTCTGGATCCTCTGGGGTGGTAATGTCACACCCACAGCTTGGGGGTGGGATGCTACCCACACAGAAACTCTCTGTGGTGACTTCATCCATGTCCTGGCTCTGCCTGATGGGCCATGTGCCCCAGGGCTCTGCCCCTCAGCTCTGGACAGGCCCTTCCCCAAGGCTGTCAGAGGCCACTTGTTCTAGTGAAACCTAGGTGGACTGGGTGATATCTGAGCCACCTCCAAGGCTCTTCTTCCCCTTTCTTGGAGGACAGCATACATGCACAGCCCTCCCTCATTCGGTCCCTTTTTTTCTAATTCCTTTAGTCCCAGCTGGCAGGTTCTGCTGGCATAATCCCATGTCCACCCCTGGCTTATTCTGAGATATCTGATCTAGTCTGTGGTTCATACAAACACCAATCCTATCAAGTGATGTATCTACCACACCTTTACTGTTCCCGTTAGAGGATGTTTTCTATCTGTCTGTCTCTCCCTCTCTCATAATATGGATGGGTTGAGAATTTTTCAAATCCTCTTTGCTCGACAATTCCATCTTCAATTCATTTCTTTCTTCTTGAATTTTCTATAAGCAGTGTGGAGGACACAAGCTGCTCCTCCAACACTTTCCTGGGAATCTCTTTTGCTACATGTCCAACTGCAGCACTTGCAAGGTCCACCTTCCACAAAACAGCAGATCGCAAACACGTTTCAGCCAAGTTCTTTGATGCTTTAGAATAAGTATTTCCTTTCTCCATTATCTATTAACTTGGTCCTCATGTCTGTCTGAGGCCTCTTCAAAACTGCCTTTAACTTCCATCTTTCTACCAATATTCTTTACATGACGATCTTTGTATAGACATACTGATTAGCAATCTAGAGATAGAAAAAAAAAAAAACATCTAATAGGGGTTGAGAGCGATTGCTTCTGGGTACTTGGTTCATCTCATTCTAAGGGCTTTTAAGAACTGATTGCTGGAGAACTTTGGAGAAGAATATCAGTAAAACACCAAAGTGCCCTGAGAAGACTGTGGCAGAATCCTGTTGGTCCTCAAGGAGGGTGCTTCAGGGCCATAACAGAAACTAGGGGGGAAAGTATTGGAGAATAAAGAAAAGGGGATCTTTGCTATTTCATGGCAGAATTTAGTAATACCATTGTGTGGGATGATGTGTTAAGTAGAAAATATATCTAATAAACTGGATGATCTAGTGGGAGAGTTACAGCCAAATTGCTGAAGATGCCACCTGTTTTCTTCTTGTGGCATCTTAAATGCAAGAGGACCTAGATGTGGGACTGTGGTGGGGGAGGGTAGGACATCCTGGTTTTGGAAATTTCATTTTCTCCAAGCCCCAAATAGGGCTAAAATTAAGAAACGTTCCCAGGCAAAAAGCAAATTCAGAGCTTCCTTGAAAAAAAAACAGCATCAATATAAAGCCAAAGTGTGGCTATAGAAACCTTGCTCCAATCTTCAAAATACTCAAGGTGGTGCCCCAAAGAACAATTAAGTCAAACAAAATGGCTCCTAAAGAAGGTTAATGTTGTTCTTCAATAGTTATAGCTAACACCCAAGGTGGAAAAGAAACTCCAATAAGATTTACAGGAGATCTACAACGTTCTTAAGAGAATTGTAGGGCAGATACACTCTTAGCTTATACTGAAAGGGTGAGGAAAACCTCTCTATGGATCCCCAAGTTTCTACCGGCCAAAAGCAAATTAAGGAAACTGCAGCTATAAACATTGTTTTTATATAAAAGTAACAGTGACTCAGAGGGTATAACTGAGAGCTCAGAGGGTGAATCTTTAAGCCATGAGGAATTATTCTTGCTACTTGAGTACCTGAGGTATTTTAGAATTGCTATATTCCAGTAACTTCTGTGTACTCTGTATTTTCTCCTTTAGGAACAAGAGTGATTATGGCACTTATCTGGTGTTTGTCCCTCGGCTCTATATGAGGTAACTTGTCTCTTTAGTTCACAGTTCTTTAGATTGTAAGGAATAACAAAAAAAAAAAAAAAGTCACCAAAGGAATTATACCTGGATCTGATTTTACATGACAAGATTCAAGATAACTGATGCTAATGGAATGAGATTTGGAGTGGTCTTGGGAGAGAGGAAGTAGTTTGCATTCCAATCATTAGGGGTAGAAGACAGATAATCAGACCAGAATCCAAAATAGAATTCAGCGACTCTCATATCCTGGTATTTACTTGTATACACCTCTCCCAAATAAAAAAGGTCAACCTGTATAAAAAGGATATTGTGGAAGAGTTTTACTTACATGATTAGGTCACAAAAGACTGTGGATCCCATCTCGCTCTCTCTCTGAGTACTCTCTTTGTGGGAACTGAGCCACCATGACCTGAGGACTCAAGCAGCCTTATGAAAAGGTCCACACAGTGAGAAACTAAGGCCTCCTACCTCAATCTAGCACAGACTTGCCAGCCATGTGAGTGAACCATCTTGGAAGCAGATCCTTCAGTTTCAATCAAATTTCCCAATGTCTTGAGTCAAGCCAGCCAACATTTATACCGTGTCTTCATGGGAGACACTGAGTCATAACCAGCCAAAGGCAGCTGCTCCAGAATCCCTGCCCACAGATATTGTGAGATGAAGATCTGTTATTACTTTAAGTCACTCCGTTTGGATGTAATTCCTTTTACAGCAATAGATAACTAATATGGTGAAGATTTTAACCCCCTTTATAATCTACAGTTTTAATACCCTGACAAAATCCCATATTCTAAACAACTGTATTCGCAAAGATTTATGTTTAAAAAGCATTTAATTCTGCCTATGTGTTCTTGCTCTTCTTCCAGAGTAAAGAAGGACGGTTCCACTCACCAGGGGAATAGTTTCAGCACTTGAGTGCTTGAAGGACAAGTCAGAACACAACCACTAGGACTCCACTGAGCCACAAAGATAAGTCCTCTTATCAGCAAGGAATTATTTCCACTGATAAAACTAGGGAAGGATGTAGCGTTTTATTTGCAATCTTCTAAAAAACACACACAGCTCCAAAAAATGGTGGAAATTGAATAGTCATGCACTTACCAAATATAATTTAGTTATACATCCTCCATGGAAACAGAAAGATAAAATAAATGGGGACCCCCCAGATGAACTCCCAAATTCACTTACCAGCTCAGCAAGAGCTGCCAGGCAAAAACCTTGTTAAGAAACTTAAACAAACAAAACCAGCAAATGAGTGAATTAAATTGTCTTTCTTCAGGATTCTATTAGACCTTCATTCTTTTTCCATCCGCAATTGGCCAGGTAACATTTATACCACATCAAGAATTCCATCTTGGGGGCTGGGGAGGTGGCTCAGTGGTAGAGCGCTTGCCTCGCATGCGTGAGACACTGGGTTCGATCCTCAGCACCACATACAAAATACATAAATATATAAAATAAAGGTTCTAAAAAATCTTTAAAAAAAAGAATTCCATCTTGCTCCCTAAATAAAATGATCATTGGAGAGTTCTTCACCTGCTGTATGGGGACAGCAGGTGTGGCGGGAATGGGATAGTAAGTCTCTCAGCCCTCAGGATGGGCCAAGCCCAGGCAGGTCACCTCAGGCTTCCAGTCACCTTCCAGTCAACTGATCACATTGTGCTATGAAAATAGAATCACTTTCTCTGGTGCTAAGAGTTGGGATACTCTGGTCCATAGAAGTCACCACTGATTTTGTCACTGCACTGGAGTTTCATAATAAGAGGAATTATCTCTGGTTTGTCTGTCTGTTCATTTTATCAATATCCTGAGTGCCCTGTACAGGAGCTAGAGACTCAATAAATAGGAGTTCAGTTAACTATTTAACTTCCTAACAACATCAAAATGGGAATTCCTTACAGGGCAACATGAAACTATCAGATTCCAAGGAAACACACTGTTACGTACTTTCAGAAAAATGAATTTTGATTGGGGAAATAGCAAAGAAATGGTTTGAGGCACTACATCATAGAGATTGTGTACCAAAAAAAAAGAAAAAGAAAAAGCATGATTCCAAACTACCGGTTTAGTGTTTATTTGAGAGTACGATGGAGACCATTAAGATTATGTTATCATGATCACTTTCATTTCCGTTTCTTCTTTCTCTACAACAAGAAAATGGACTAGGAACTAGTAAATAAGGACGAAGCACCACGTGGCCATCGTACATGGTGTCGTATAAGAAGACTGAATATCATAAGGAAATACAAAATTGTGTAAATAATGTGCTCCCAACATGCAGTCAGTGTGCCTGGGGGTCCTGCTGTTCACACATGTACCTATGTAATTGAGGGCGTGTGCACACATGTTAGCAGGTTTACGCCTACTTGATGTTATTGCCTGCGATGTATTTCTCCTTTTCTGTATTTTTGTATGTTCTGCATTGAGACATATAGGGGTATGTCACTAGATTACAACAACGTGTTGGCTGAATTAGCAATTAAAGCAGAGCTGATGCAGGTTAGAGTGTAGGTAGATCTCCATTTGACACTATCTAAGGAGGTATCTCCAAGCGAGGTCAAAAGCCTGTTTCTGCATCTCTATGGCTTGAGACTCAACAGTGGGAATGTGGAAGGATCTCTTTCCAGACATGGATTCCAATAACAGGTTCGTGCTTGCCCAGTATTTGATACCATCTTTTCACAGGCCTGGGTCTATTGACATACAAATGGACGTGCTTCTCATATGACATACAAGATGTAAGAACCGTTTCTCAGCAGATGACTCAAAGGAAACCCTAAAACCACAGCTTTGAAAGTCTCGATTTCAACAGCACAATGGAGTTGGAAGTTCCAGGAGCATTTGGTTCTCTTTGTCATAGGTCAAGTGAAAGGACGTAGGTTTGGTTCACACAGAGACATCTCATTGTTTCTGGAAACCTTTTGCCATTAAGGAATATTAAATTGCCCCTGAGATACTAAACTGAGAAGTAAAGATTTCAGTTTGTATAAAGTTACATGAGATATCTGGCACCAGTTTTAATCTAAGTCACTCTGGGTAGTTCATTCCATGCAAATCGTTACGCAGCAGCAAAGTGTGATGGCAGACCCTGAGTGTCACGTGAGAGCAGCAGTCAGTGAAGCCTGTTGAGTGGCTCTTGGCAAATCCTCCGTCTCTGTGAGCCTCTGTCTCCTTAGTGGGAAAACAGAGATAAGGATGCTGACAGGAAACACGGTACCCCAAGATGAGATGACGCTAGAGAAAGTGCTTTGAGAAACTAGAAAGTGCCAGAAAAGATAAAATATGATGTTGGAGCTGCTGAGACTACTACTGCTGCTGGCATCCCCATTTTCTGGGTTCTCAGAGAAATTTTTCAGCCAGGAGTTTTGGGGCTCTAGAACTTTTAATCATTAGAGAGGTCAGCTTTCCTGCACTGAATCTGTGTGTGTTACTCCAAGCGCAAAATCATGTCCAAACGTGCACCTTGTAAAACACTACAGTGCTGTTCCATGCCATGATCTAACCCTTCGCTTAAATTTTTTTAAATCATGGTATTTGATTAGGAAGATGGGCTGGGGTTTTTGTTGTGTTTTGTTTTGTTTTTAATATCTCTTGCCTTCCTTGTTCAAATGGGGGTAGGGAAACAAAATGAGAATAAATTTACAATCATGAAAAGAAGGGCTGTAGGCACCAGGTTCCCTGGGCTGTGAGTTAGGTGGGGAGCAGTGACTAAGGAGGAGGCCCAGCCAGTGCAGCGTGGGGCGAGGGGAGGAGAGGAGAAGGATAAATGAGTGAAAGCCAGAGCCGCTCTGCTCCGTGGGACTCCGAAGGACTAGGGGCTGGGCGACATCCTGTCCAATAGAAAGTGGGTGAGGGGCACTCCCAAAACAGAGAGGCTAAGTGAGGTTGTTGCAGAAGGCTGGTTCCTACCTGCACCCCGATCGTGAAACACCTCACAGCTAGTCCTCACCTGTCCAAACTGAAAAATCCAAACCACAACTAAATCCAAACAACACACCAAAAATGGAGGGTTCCTCGTCCAAGAGATGACAGAACACTCTAAAGAGAATAAGGGCATCTGACGTGGATGCTGGCACCCTACAACAGAAATGTAAACATCCTGGCATTTGCCAGGACTTGGGCACCGTGGCTGGTCCCACCTGCTCACCACCAAGCAAAGTCTGCCACCCACATGTATAGAGTTCCCACTCGCTTTGCCATCAGCTCATTCTTGAGTGTAAACAGACTGCCAAGGATTTCCTGACATTGAGGGAAAGCCCGAGACACGGAAGAGACATAAATAAACCAAAACAAAACAATATGGGCCTGGAGGAAACAGAGAGTCTACGAGCAGTAAATAACATGTCAACAAAACAGAGATTTCAGACGACATTTTATCCATAAGATAAGAAAGGGGGACTGTAGCAATGAGACACGGAATAAGGAAAAGCTCCTGGAAATCACACTCATTCTTGCCGAAATAAACACTTTATAGAGAGGCTAGCTGCTCAATTTGAGGGCATCGTTCACCAAGTAAAACAAGAGAAGACGAAGGAAAATATAAACGATGAGGATGATAATCCAAAAGTCACAGGGAAAACCCCAGGGTGATGGGGAAAGCAGAGGAGGAAAATAAAGAATAATTTGAGCTCACATCTCAGAAATGAAAACCATAGTCTTAGGCTTAAAGAGAACATTACATCACATAGCAGTGATGTAATGGTTAAAGGTTACTGAAAACCCACTAGGTGCCACACCCCCTTCCACACAGTGACTTAGTAACCCTCCTAATAGATCCCAAGGGTAGAACTGCTATCCACCTCATGTTTCAACTCAGAAAACAGAGCCTGGTGCAGACACTGGAAAGCAAGAATACTGATTTAAACTCCGGCATGCAGGATCCATAGCCTGTGCTCTTAGACACTGTACTACATTTCCCAAGACCCCCTCACCTTGACAAATTATTTTGAAATTTAAGAAGACTAAGAATAAGAAAAACATCGTAAAATCTGGAGAAAAAAATGAAAAAGTTTACCAAAGAATGTATGAAAATTAAACTGCTATTATTTACTCAGAGCATCCTATAATGCTGGAAGACCATGAAATAATAATTCCCATGTTTGGAAGAAAAGTAATTTTCAACTTATAATTTCATTCCCAGCAAATCATCCGTAAACTCTGAAGATAAAATCCTATGGATATTCGAGGGCCTGCAGAGGTTTATGCTGTTTACTTCCACACTGTCTTTCTTGGGGAATTATTTATGGACTACTCCAGTAGAGAAAGACACTCAGCTCAGACTGGAGCAGGGGAACAGGAAGAAAGGTCCTCAAGAGAAAGGTGTCCAGAAAGAAAGGGGACTCAAGAAATTTGATACTTGGAGAAGGAGAAAAAAGGGTAGGATGAGATAAAGTCAGATAAAAGTAATCCCAAAGGGCAGTGGGGGCAGGGGGTCAACATAAGAAAAATAATGTAAATAAGGCAAACTCTTTGTCATAACGTTGGACAGCACTGCACTAAGCAGAGTTAATTATGCTTATGGAGAAAGTGTCTTATTATAAAAGTAAAAATAAAGTCAGAGAGAATCATCCAGGAAAGTACCTTTTCTTTGGAACATTCTGGAAGATTTGATCCATCAAAATGAGAGAAAAAAGAAAGACAAAAGGAAGCCATGTGGGTTAGTCAGTTTCCTGTTTCTGTAACAAATACCTGAGGTAATCAACTTATAATCAGGAAAGGTTTAGTTTGGCTCACAGTTTTAGACGTTCCAGGACATGATCATGCAGCCCTATTGCTTTGGGTGAGACGGCACATGGTGGTAGAAGTGCCTAGTGAGGCAAACAAGAGAGAAAGAGCCTGGGGTCCCACAGTCCCCATCAAGGACACACCTCCTAGTGACCTATGACCTCTCACTAGACCCCACCTCTTAAAGGTTCCCCCACCTCCCAAGAGTACCACCCTGGGGAGCAAGGCTTCAAACACGTGGTCTTGGGGGAGACCTTCTAGAGCCAAACTACAAGCTCTCCAGGAAGACTGGGATGCAACTCAGAGCAAAAGGCCAAAGGAATGAGCATGGAGGGGGAACCCCAGGACAGTGGCTAAGGAGCAGACCTAAGAACCACCAATCCGAGTTGGCTCAGCACCTAAGAGGAAAACCGGAAGCAGAGATAACCTGATGCTCTTGGAAAAAACATGGAGGAGACCGCTAACTACGGGGAGAGTTGGGGATGAAGTGCTCATAGAAAACTAGAGGAAAGAGGCAGCTGTGGATCCCAGGGGAAACTAACATGTCCAAGATAAGAGCTGCCATCGCCGCTGAGCTGTTACCAGAGCGTGCACTGCCAGGGTAGCAGAAAGTTTGAGCGGTTTCACAAGGATTCTCAGACGACCACACTGGAGAGAGGGTGGCTGTGGGTGTGGAGGGGTCGAGAGGCTTGAGGCCTGAAGCCTCCCCTTTCGCAGCAGGACATCACAAATTCACACGCAGAACCCCAAGGAATACCCCCAGAGCATGAGTATGTGTTTAGAAATACAGAGATGCACCCCTGAAACTACAGTTCAGAGGTGACAGTTCTTCCAGGTAAGCAGAAGAGGCTCGTTTCAGGCCTCCAGGGAACTTTTGACTTTAAAACTAGGAACACATATCCTAAAATAAAACCAAAAGTTAGATTAAAAATTTCAGAACCAGTGGGTTTTGTCTGAGTGACCATGTGCAAGGCGCATTTGCCATGGGCATGCTGGGACACGCTGGGACTCACTAAGCTGCTGGCCATAAGGAACATGGCTATTGGCATGCTTCATCATGTCTGGTTGCAATTGATAAGGAGCTGTAAGGGGCACTAGCCCTAGGCCTGCTTAGCAATGACTGGCTACAATTGATAGGGAGCACAGCGCCATGAACATGCGCAAAGAAGATGCCCAGTTGCAATTACATCACCTCACTGGACATAACCAATGGACATTGATTCTCACTGGGTGTAACCAAGCACCAGGTTACAATACCAACTTGGAACTGTATTTAAACTGCATGTCCTGCTACACTGGGGGGTTTGCTCCAAGGACATCAGTGAGACTGGCCACTTTGCTGTCCATCCCTGGGCGGACACCACATTCCCTGATGTCCAGCTGTTGGCTGGAGAGAACCACCAGACAAGACAAATCTGCTCTTTGACTAAGAGAATTCACATGGCATCAGAGGCATTTGGGGCTCATGGTTGCCCTAGGACTGTGTGACTTGCTTACAATGTTTAATTATTGTGCATTGAATGCTAGTTGGGGTACTCCAGCACACCCAACACTTTTTGCATTACTTATTTATATTTGATGATTGGTGTGACAGAATATATGCTTTCATTTAAAGACAATCCACCTCCGAGTAATTATTAATAGCACCACTCGGGACACCATGCTATATTTTCCTAGATGTTTTACAATTAGGAACCATTGTTCTAAGCAATATTTCCTGCCCATCTCCCCCTACCCCCAGGGGCTTGTCCTTTGTACCACCATGGGGGCCACTCCGAGAACAGCCTTGGAACTTAGCTGACCTCATTAGGTGATATCACTCTGTTCCATCCCTGGAATAATGACAACTGTGCTTATGAAGCCAGAATTAAACACAGGCAGGCAGTATAGACAGATCATCTGGTCGAATGGAGAGAACAGAGGCCAATTTGAGCCTGGGGAATTGGAGACGCCCCTGAGGAATTGAAATGCTAGTGCCTTCAGAGCCCTTCCTCCACCCTTATCAAGATAACCTGCCCCTGCTCCAACCTGCTGCTAAGGTAACCTGTCCCAGGAATTGTCCCTCCCTACAGGGAATTGTAAAAGCTGTTGGTCACTGTGTCCTGGGCTGCTCCATCTTGCTTTTCTCCTTGTCCATCGGCTTCTCACCTTTTGGAAACCCCACTGGAACATCTCCTGGGCCTTGTCACAAGGAGAAAGAAGCAGGAGAACAAGGAAAGCTTAGGACGTATAAAAGAGGCAGAAACTCTCACTTCTTGGGATACCAGGATACCAGCTCTGGCCCCTTTTCTCTATGTCACCCCTTTTTAAATAAACCCTGCTTAAATGCTTGCCTTGGTGTGCATCTCTGATGCTATACTTCAGCATGTGAGGAAGCAGGACTCATCACCAGTGACCAGCGTTATCACTTATATGACTTTAGTGAGACCCCTCCCTCTGCTCAGGGACATAACTGGGTGCTTGCCATCCAGCCAGAAAGACAGTAAGCATTTGAGAAGACATCTGTGTCCCTCTGGCCAGGGCAGGAGGACGCAGCTCCAGAGTGGCTTCTTTTAAAAGCTTAACAGTAGAGGCAACTCCAGCGACTCAGTCCCTGAGCAAATGTCCTTTGTACTGTCGTCACCAGGTTGAGGGATCACAGGATGGAGAAGGACTCTTACCACCTTCAATGAGGAAGGGAGACCCTTCAGCTTCCTTGGGCCCATCATCTCATGTGACCGTGTCCATGAAAATGAATGGAGACACATGTCACTTAAAGAGCTTTTCCGCTCTCTAAAGCGTTCACTGAAAATGCTCCAGTCTGAAGAGCCTTCAAATTCAAGGGCTGCCTTTGCTCCTGGCCCCTTCTCCTTCTGCGAGTGGTCTTCGTCCCACGTAGCAGTTAAATGTGTGCATATTGTACTCTTTGCAAAATGTATGTCCCTCTTAAAAGGAAAATGCTTGCCCAGTGGCACGCCATAACATTGACATATTTTCCAAAGC
Organism: Geosciurus inauris; assembly: GCA_004024805.1. Classification (NCBI taxonomy): domain Eukaryota; kingdom Metazoa; phylum Chordata; class Mammalia; order Rodentia; family Sciuridae; genus Geosciurus; species Geosciurus inauris. Next base: position 81,298 of record PVHX01004833.1, on the reverse strand, counting down.
CGAGGAGCGCACTCTCCATCCATTTACATTTGCTCTTAGGAACGACCTGGTAGCTGGAGAAAAGACATTTTTAGACTGTATTTTATTGGAATTTTAAATGCTTCTAACTGTGAATGCACAGGGAGGTTTTGGAAATGGAGGTTTTAAAGACTTCAAGAGGGCACAGCTAGACCTCTCAGTCAAAGGCAGCAGTTTCCTGAATTATATTTTGTGACAGAGACACATAGAGGCCCCAGGTTCAGCCTGCAAATCTGCCTCCATCTGGTTTTAAGGCAAGCCCAAAAAAGCGAGCAAGGAGGGGGAGGAAAGAAGAGAAACATCTTGCTTCTAGAACAGATAAATAAACTCACACGATGCCCATCAACAATTTACTCATCAGAGCAATGTAAGAACAAATAATGAGACACACACCAGATCCCAAGAATCTCCATCTCCACAAATCACACCTTAACATTTTCACTTACAACCTCGAGCTTAACAGTATCCAGCAATTTTCCATCATTTCCGTAATGGTCACCGCAAGGTGAAATAATAAACAAAAACTCACCATTCTCCAGGTACAGGTGTAACTTCAAAACACAAAGATGTTTCTCCAGGACTTTAGAAAAATTGCTTTCAGTCTGCCAAACTTGCTTATTTTTCTGCCTATTTTTGTTCAGTTTGCCTTAGGGTAAAACTATTAATGGTCTGGATAGGCACTCAAGCTGCACAGCTTCTGAAATTATGGAAACCAAACTGGTTTCCCTCTAACCTCAATTCTCTGGGGCCCAGGGGTGATTAACACAATGACTCTACTCCACCATGATCATCTCTCCTTGGAGCAGTGGCATCCCCGAGGAGATCAAAGGAATTTCCTTACCATTGCAAATGAGCCTTTTATTATGTTTGGTTCCATCAGCAAGACACATGCCTCTCACGGAGGGTCTGTGCCAACAGGTGGGAAAACTCCATGCCCACTTGCTCCAGGGATGACCAGGCCAGGCATCACCAAGCCTGGAGTGACCACTACTGGCCAGTGAGTCCTGTGCTCTAAGTCACTATTTTTTCATCTGTTTTAACACTGAACACTTCAACAGCATTGTGGACAAGAGTCAAACACTTCCCTACCATTTCCAGGTTTTCCAATTTCTTTTCTGAGCATGTTATGGGGAAGTTTAGAAGAGTGATCTAGAAACAGCTTGGCAGGAGAATGCAGCGGCCGGAATGGCGCCCGGGGTGGAGTGCTTTTGGCAGCTCACAGATCCTTGGCACAGTTACTTCAGGGCCCTGGGGACCATGCTAGCTGAGCTTGGGCATCTGCCCGGAATTGCTAAGCGGAGCTGTGTTCACATGCCACTCATTCTTGGCAGGCGAGATCCTGAAGGCTTCAGTCAGTGAGCTGCGTCTTCCTTCTGGAGCCTGCCAGGGATCCGACAGGACGTCTTTCTTCCCAGAGAAAGAGGGCACCCTGCCAGCCTATCTCCCATCACCTGGGCAGGTACGGGCTGAGGCCACTTGTCCTTACAGAGCTGCTTACAGACACAACTCACTCAAACGGGCTCAAAAGCTAAAATGAAGAATTAGACTCTTTTAGAAGTCCAGAAAAAGAGGAGAGAAAAAAAATATAGACTAGCAAAAGGCAAGGGTGCAAGATCAGGGGGTCTCTCCCTCCACTTGAACTACATTTACTTTATAATATTATATATACATTTATTATTTAGTATTATTATTTTGTAATCTCAGAAGGAATGGAGACCACACACACATTAGCTGGGGAATTAACACTTAAATGCTTCCATCTTTATCTCTAACAAAATTTGCACTAACAATCATTACTGTTTCATCTCTTAAGCCTTTCTGTATGCCAGATTCTGTGCTGGGTACCTTAGATATATTACCTAATTTAATTCTACTAATTGGTGCCTTAAGTATATTATTGAATTTAATCCTCATATATTCCAATTTTACAGATGAGGAAATTGAGGCTTAGAAAGACTAAATGGCTTGTTCCAAATCACACTTTCTAATTGGTGGGGCCAGGATTGAAAGCCAGCTCTGTTTAATTATAAAGTACCTACCTTTAAGCACTTCTTTGTAAATTGCCTCTTTAATGAGAGAGGTGACCAGGTTCCTTCCTTCCTCTACATCAGCTCCCAGGGCCAGAGTTGTTTTAGGAGACTTTTCAGGATGCCTCTATGGTGCATCCAGAGGGAAGCTCACCACCTCCTCATCTCCCTGCTTATCACGCACATTATACAGGTGCACAGGAAACTCTCCTGCCCCCCTGCCCACATTAGAGTAAACCAATCATTCCATGCTTTATCAAAAGCTACCTGACCAAAAGAACTGTACAGGAAATATGACTCAATCCTCTTATGTCTTTGAACAAATAAAACACAAACATCATTGAGGTTCTGAGTGTCACTGATACCAAATAGGGACCCAGAATCCCTCTTCCAGACAGGATCCTTCCTCTACCCCTCTACACCCCATTTGCTGCTAGGCTCTGGGTAAGACATAGCTAGAAGTCAGCTGTGGCCACTGGACATCTCTTTAGGGACTAATCATCCAGAGGAGAAAAACCAGGGATTTATAAATAATTGAAATATCTGTGCACTAAGCACAGAGAGAGAGGTGGGGATGGGGCCGGCAGGCCTGAGAAGGGAGACATACTCTCTGACCTTGCAACTCCTGTTCAGGAAAGGTGGTGTCTGAACTAGATGGGGAAGGACCAGTAGGGTGTGACTGTCCCGTGACAGCAAGGCACCAGAAGCAGAGGTGTAGGATGCTGGCTTCAGGAGCCAGGCCAGACAGAGACCTCAGCTGAACCCCAGTGGCCAGCACCACGCCCCCAGAGCTCACTGCTTGCCTGCTTTCTGCTTGCTCTCTCAGGATTTTGTAGCCACGCACCACAGGCCAGGTAAATTTGGCTGTGGGCAGAGGAGTGACCACTGTCCAGGAGACTAAGACAGGACAGCACAGTGGCAGGGAGAATTTGGGAAGTGGTAGAATAGGATTTGAATCTGAGCACCCTGGCTGCAGAGCCACGTGATTTCCCTGCTAAGCCAAAGCTTCCCTTTCTGGTCACATCCTGGGAACGGCCATTGTAGTGAAGTGGTCCAGGGCAGCAGGGCTGGCCAGTTTGTGACCCTGGAGCTTATTGGCTCTTCCTGGAGCTCACATGCTGGATTTCAGTAGGGGCTGCTTCCGAGGTGGGAGTGCAGCCCTTGGGTCTGACCCGCCTGACAGTCTCACATGGCACCCCAGCGAGTTCCCCAGGGCTGGGCCGGGCCAGGTTGCCCCTTGTGGCCAGGACATTCCTTAGCAGCGCCTTTCTCTTCTGCTTCCCAGGGCCTTCTCCTGCCTTCCTGGCTTGATGGGCAAACCCGGGCAAGTTAGCTCCTTCCCCAGAACACGAAACGGAGAAATCTTTCCAGAGAAACTGCCCACCCCCAAATGGCAGGGTCTTTCTCCCCCTTGGGTTCTGGTGGCCTTTGGTAACTTGGGCTTGGCCTCACACCTGCAGCCCACCATCAGAAAGATGAGCCGCCGCCTCCTCTCCACCAGTCCTTGTCCTCGAGCTAACTCCCTGGCAGAGCTCACGGCAGTAATTACTAATGCCTTGGCTCATTAGAGACTCTTCCCACTTGGGCAGGGGCTTGGCAAAGAGTTGCAATTTGGAGCTTTCTGTGTACAAACAAACTAAACTTATAAACCCAGAGCCAGGCCGCAGCAGCTGGGGGACAGCCACGCCCCCACCCCTGCCCTTTCCCTTCCCTCTAGCTCAGCTAGCTGCCTTCCGCCCTCCTTTCCAGAGCACCCTGCACCTGGGTCACCTCTTCTAGGGAGCTCCCTGGGATTTATGGAATCCACGACGTGTCAGCAGAATGTCCCTGTTGCTTTGCAATGGTTTAGAGACCCTAACGTGCTGGCCACCGGAGTAAGCAACTTTATGAGCTTTGTGCCCAGCATATCAGTTAGTTTCCTGGACAGTCTCAGAGGTGGACATAGGTGCCATTCTTCCTTTATGGGAGGGCATGTCCCTGAGGCCCAGTGTGGCTAAATAGCTGGCCAAGGTCACCAGGGAGAAGGACAAGTCAGAGGAGGCCTGTTGTGCCCAACTGAGTTTGGGGCTCCCAGTACTTCACAGGACAACCTCCATCAGAGGGAGATTTGGTGCCTACCAAATAGTCCGGAAGGCAACCTTGTGCTACCTGGAGAATAACCTTGTACCAGTTCTCCACCTCCTCATCACAACATGATCCTGTGACTTTGCTCTCTGTGGCCTTGATTAACTGCAGAGAGACTCCCCACTCCCCAACATCTCCTGTTCCTCTCACAGCCTGCAGAGTCACCTACTTGGGGATCAGCAACACTAACACCGATTCTGCACCCAGCTTGAATGGAGTTTCTAGCAGGACCTTTCTGATGCAAAAGTTTTATTGAGAACGACTGTCATCTCTGTGACTTAAATTCACTCCCCAAATTTTCCCAAAATTACAGAGCATCTTCAGAGCAGTGTCGCTTGGATTCAATATGTCAAATTGATGTGCACAGCAACCGGAAGATAGAGGCCGGGCTTCTCCTTTAGAGGTGAGGCAGTGTGACCCACAGAAGCCCTCCCTCAAAAGCTGGAAGGCCACTGAACAAATGAGGATAAACGCCCAAGGAGCTGACTTAACTGCGACCATGCTCTATCACATCAACTAAGGAGAAATTAAACGGGCTTCCCATTAGAACTTTCAATGCCTCTGAAGCAGAAATTCTGAAGAAAAGCTTTAGCTGCTCAAGATGCTCATAAAAGGTATCGGTCTTGAACCTCAAGGGCCCCCCGATACCCAAAGTCTTTGATTTTCTAAATTTAGCTTTTTTAATAAACATTTCAGACAGGAGGCTAATTTTTATTCCCTGGAGAACCTCCTGCAATCAGAAAGAATGTCAGCTTTGAAGACAGACCTGGAGCCTTCCCAAGACCAAGAGCCAGACACCAGCCAAGCTGGCTGACTGTAAATCCATGTGTTCTCATGGGCCCTTGGAGAAGAACATAAAATTTTACTATATGCTGCTTACAATTCAACAAGTAATTACTAAGCAGATAATGTGGGCAAGACCCCCTCTCAGGGTACAGTGGGGAAAGCAGAGATGACAAAGACGGGGAGCTGCCTCTGCAGGTCAGTGAAGGAAGGACAACTGTCTGAACACAGAACGTGTGTGCGTGCCGGTGAGTCAAGTGCACCTGGACCCAGGGCTGGAGTAAGGTCTTTACAAGGGAATGGTTCATTTATCCACCCCAACCCTGTAATATGGGGGTCAAAATGGATTTTTAAAAGAAAGTAAAAAATAAAATATTTTCAAACCCATACACAAACTTACAAATGTCTGAATTATATAGCTTCTGCCTAGATTCAATATTGTGTGTGTGTGTGTGTGTGTGCGCGCGCACATGCGCACATGGGCAAGCATGAGCACATTCACATGTGTGCATGTGAGAAGCAGAGCACAGGACACTCGGAGGACAGCTTCTTGGCAAAGGTGGCATTAATCTTTTTAAAGAAGGACAGAACTGCGGGTAATTTTCCTTACTTTCAAATTTTCTTGTTTGATTGTTGCCAGATTGTTTATGTAATTACGAATAACAATTACACAAACCAGACCTCCAGACTACGCCACCAGGCCTGCATTCCAGGAGGCATGCAGTCAAGGAGACTGGGCAGGCGATGCGGCCAGCGTGCTCCGAGTTAATGAAGGAAACAAAGGCCTGGAAGCCAGAAACCCCAGGAGCGTCATTGAAAAAGGAATATGCTTTTCATATCATACTCTTGTTTTGAAAACGAATTCATGAACATACACCTTTATTCACCAGCCTCATGGTATCTGGGCACACCAGCTAGAAGAGACATAGATTTCTAACATTACTGCTAGAACTTTCAGTGAGACATAATTGTGTGCTAGAATCGCTGGCCAACCACACCTGCTCCAGAGCCAACCTCCCTGTGTACCAGCTGCAGGACTGTGGGCAGCTCAGTTCATCTTTCTGAGCTTCGGTTTCCCATATTTATTTGGAGAATAATAGCCAGATCTGGTCCATAGGTTTTTCAAGATAAAATGAGATAATCCCTCTAAGAACACCTTGCTGATCACCTCGCCTAACATGGAAGTTCTGTGAGTGTCTGGATTATTTCAATATCTGGGGAGGATCCTTTTAGGCCACACAGCATCTTGACCTGCTGAGGACCTTTTTGACCTAGTGGATGATTTCTTTAGCCATGCTTAATAAAAATGGGCAATGATATCCCACGTGTCCACCATTGACTTCGCTTTACCATTCTCTATCATGCAGATTGGGTCTTTTCATGAGCAGAACCCCAGGCTTTCAGAACAGGAAAGTGGCTCAGACCAAGTCCCCCAGTGGAATACGGTTGGCTCCAGCAAAAATCCAAGAACTTTTGACTCGAATCCATGTATGTTCCTACTATTTGATACAATCTGTTAAATGTCTTAATCTCACGAATGTCTTCATTAGGATTTATTTTGTAACAGCAGAAATCAGAATCTTATTATCTCCCATGATAAAAGGTACACACTGGCTTCTCAGGTGCCAAAAGGAGATCGGTGAGCTCAGCTTTGCTCTGCTGTGGTCCCCGCCTCAAACAGCCAATGTACTACAGGAGGCACCTGATTGAACTGCCCTGGGTCACTGTCTCACCAGTAAATGATCATCATGAGCCAGTGATGGGGTGTGGCTCACCCCTCAACACACCTGTGAGAACTCTGACTGGGCAAAACCAGATCAGATATTTCACCACTGGTCCATCCAAACCTCACCAGCTGAGCTTGGACACGAGGCTTGCTCAGCAGGGATCATTTAAGATTCTGGTACTAGAAGGAAAAGAGACACTGGCCAGGTCAAGCTGACCTTTGTCAAATTTTCAAAATAGGACACAAAACCATGAAACTTCTTTACTAGGAGCTATTAGATAACATATGCAGAAAGCACAGTCTAGTTAATTGAGAGTTACATGGAGATCTCGTTTCCAAATAACTGGAACAGAATGAAATATCTTTCCAAGGTCACCCCACAGGACGCCCTCAGTTGCTGCCCACAGAGTTCTCCTCCTGCACATCCTTTCTTACTGGATGGGCCCCACCCCATCTTCCCTGTTGTGCTCAGTGGCAAGTGACAGGTGAGGATGTGTAACCATGGGCCTACTAGATGAAGGAATAACCAGAATCACACAAAGTCCTAGAAACCACATCAGGAAAACAACAGTTAAAGAAACCAAGGGCACCCATACTGGACCAGGGAACAGAAACCCCAGGGTGGACGGGCTAACGATCTGTGTTTTAAGGGCTGTCACATACGGGGGAAACGGTGCTGCTAGGTCCATGTCCTGCTCAGAAGTGATGCTCCAGGAGTGGGGAAAGCTCTCAGAACACAGCTCTCTGCCATAACAGAGTGCACATGCCTGCTGCTCTGGTTCTCAGCAGTCACTCTCCTATCTCCTGGGAATAGGCCCTGGTTTTGCTCTTGGGAGATGCTCTCCTCCATCCTCATCCATGCAGTTGAGCAGCTTCCGTTCCCACCCTCAAGGATGTGGACCCTGCTTGAGCCTAGGCCAGTCAGCTCAAACTGTGCTCCAGGACACAGTCCCTGCTGGGTAATGGCTATCCCTCTCTGTGCCCTTGGCCCACCTGTGACTTCTGCTCATCCAGGACACTACATTCCCAGGACACTGGTGGCTTCTCACCTTGAGCACCTGCCAGATCACTCTGCTTTTCTGCCCCAGGTCCCTCTCTGAAACCCACCCCAGACCTGGCTCGTTCAATCTGAACTCAGAGCAGCCCGGGGTGGGGCAAAGGAGGGTGCAAATGCCTCCAAAACTGATCCTCAACTAACAGGGACAGGAGACGGCATATCAATGACCCATGGTCCTGTCCTTCCTAGGAAGAAGTCTGAGGTGCGTTCTTCACAATTTCTTGGAGTTACTGGTGGAACTGAGCCTCTTTCGTCCACGGTGATAATGGGCTCCATAGGGTATTATCTCCCTCCTTCCCTGGGTTCAGTTGACACCCTGTCCTCAGGTCCTAGTCTCAGGCTGTATGGGTGACTGGGTGAGGAGGACCCAAATTAAGTAATTCAGGAATAGACATGTTATCCAGTGGGGAGGAAATGATTGGAGGAAAATCCCCAAAATTAAAAGGGAGCCATGAGCCTAGTCATGAAAAAAGGAGCCTGAATTTGTCAGAAGCCACTAAGTAGAACCAGCTAGGAAGAAATGGAGCTGAGATGGAACCTGGAAATATCCTCTGATTCCTCTGATTCCTGAATCAAACTGTGCCTGAATCCCATCCCACTTGGAGTCTAGTTAGGTGACCCAATAAATCCCCCCTTTGAGCTTAATTAATTTGCAGATTTGTCCCCTATCACTTTCAAGCAAAAGATTCTGAACTAAAATCACAAAGAACTTTGCAATCATTCGCATTTGCCTAATAATCAGAAAAACTGCCTTGGAAAGTACTGAGCTGCCCGTAATTGAGGATATTCAAATAGAACACAATCAAATATCAACCTGCTGCGTTGAGAAGTTTTTTCCCTTCCATACTGAATTAGCTCGAGGGCTTCTGGAGGCAAGAATTCTAAAGTATCTGATTGGCTGATAAAAATGAATGACCCTGTGCAAAAGCTCTGGGGCTAAGAGCTGAGCAGGTGATGGGCTTTGTCCCTACTGTCCTCAACCAATGACATTTCATTGGTCAGTGAAATCCTGCCATCTCCCCACCCTCTGGCAGACTGGATGGCTGATATTTATTTAAATCTCGCCCCCAGATTTGTCTAATTGCTTCAGCCTCCACCTGTATCACAAACACAGTGTTTATACAGGGTCCCCCTAAATAGAGGCTGTTTCTGTGTAGGATCAGCCAGGAGCAGTGAGAGGGGGATCTACGGCTTTCTGGCGACTAAAGCAATAACTCCAAGCAATGTACCTTCTCTCATGGAAGCCTATTATTATCCTGATGGCAGGAAGTTTCAGACGTGTTACCTACAGGCTCTCGGACCTCCCCTCTCCAGTAAGGGGGGCTGCATTCATATGTATTTCTACAGGAATAACTGCATTGTTCAAACGCAGAAGGCAGCAGGAAGCAACTGGTCTTAGCCTTTTTTAAATAATAATAATTTGAAAATCAGTCCTATTCATAGTGAAAATACACCAAGAAGCCCTTGTTTTTAAGAGTGACATTGCTCTCTGCATGCAGAAAGGGCTCCGGTCAGCTGGAACAAATCACAGATGGGAGTCTAGTCTCCATCATTGGCTGGTGGTGGGGACCCCAGCCACCTACCCTGACATTTGGAAACAGAGACCCCAATGCCTTGCTTAGAGCTGCATTAAGGAAGAAAGATAAGGCTGCTTCCACCTTGGGTCCAAGGAAGAGAGCTTCTGATCAGAAGGCACTGGTTCAGTTACGGCCAGCAGCAAGAATAAGAAAAGCAACAGACTGGCTACGTTCCTAACTAATATGGCCCCTGACTCTTATTCACTAAAAAAATGTTCTACTTTGTAAGCCACAAGACAAGTTTGCTTGTTTACGTGTTTACTCTCTTTCAATTATCTGCCTACATAAAATGTGACAAGGGCTACCTTTCTGAATTTATTTGTTGGATCTGATGAGTTTCATCCATTCAGCAGCAGAATCATGAAATGTTTTCCTTTGCTCAAAAAGGCCAGTATTTCTGGAAACTCATAAATGGGTAAGAGTGGGCAGTGCATGGGCGCGCGTGCATGTGTGTGTGTGTGTGCGTGCATGCATGTGTGTGTGCATCCGTGTGTGTGTGTGCGTGTCCGTGTGTGTGTGCATGCGTCTGTGTGTGTGTGTGTGTGTTTCCATGCCAGGGCTTTCTCCTCCCATGGACTTCTGGGGAAGTGGACAGTGACCACAAGGCCCATCATGAGAAGAACATGGGAGGATCGAGGACAAGTGCTGAGCGAGCTCCATCCAGATGCTTATTCCCAGCAGCTGCTGCCCCAGATTCATTCCGGCACAGCCCACAGATGGGCAGCCAACCAAGAGCTCAGCCCCTCTTGCCAGCTCTCTCATGGGAAAATGGTCAAGGGGAGGATCTGGGTTGTGGTGGGAGGAGGGGAGGCACCTGTGGTGCTCACCTTCACATCTCATCTAATCAGGTATGATGCAGACGTGTCCCCAGTCACAGTGAGCGAGAAACAAAGCTGAAGAATTGGCTGGGTTTTGGGGATCAGCAGTGCATGTGCTAGACACAGAGTTACTGGGACCAGTGTTGGGGGCAGTAGAGCACAGTCCAGAAGCCAGAAGTTTATCCAGCTTCTCTGTCTCCTGGCTTCTGATGAAACATCCCCTTCCAAGCCCTCTTGTCTAGGCACCAAGACACACTCAACCCTGAAGCCACCCTCAACATAAAAACTGTGCAGATACATGCTGTGAGCGTCCCCACAGGGCACCTGACTCTGCTCCAGGTCTATACCTCTTACGGACCTGTAGCTCAGCAAGGCAAGCGGTACATACGCAAATAATTAGGGAACCACGGCATAGACTCCGTTCCCTATTGGGCCTGTGCTCAAATCCCCTGGAAGATGGAATGGCTGAAGTTCTGCCACCCACGACTCAGAACTGTGATTTCTAACACCAAGTGCCTTATGCACTAAGTTCGGGTCAGATGGGTTGAAGAGCTGAGGATGAAATGGCCATGTCCCAGGGCTGCTGGCACGTTCCTTTCCATCCCTGGGCTCCCAGTCTCAGCTCTCCAAAGGGGAAGGGAGAAGGCATCTGTTATGGGCTGGGCTGTGCCCTCCTCAGTTTGTCTGTTGAAGCCCTAACCCCCAGTACCTGAGAGGTGACTGGATTGGAGACAGGGTCTTTCAGAGGGAAACTAAGTTGCAGTAATGCTGATAGGGTGTGCCCTAATCTAATCTCATTGGTGTTCCTATAAGAGGAGGAAATTTGGACGCAATGACCCCAGGATGCATGTGCACAAATGGACAGGCGTGAAAAGAGGGAGAAAAACAACAGTCATCTGCTAGCCAAGGAGAGCCCTCAGGAGACCTCAGCCTGCTGGTGCCTTGACCTTGGACTTCCAGCCTCTAGAACTGTAAGAAGATGGATTTCTATGGTATAAGCCAATCGGCCTGGGGTGTCGTCATAGCAACCCTAGCAACCAGCACGGCAGAGCTTCCTCTTCTCCTGCCTCTGTCCTTGGAGCCCAGAGGCCAAAGAATGGACTGACCTGATCTCCCCACTTGGGTGGACCCTGGAGGAGCCGTAGAGCCAGCCCCAGGCACCAGCAGCCATTGATGGCATCGTGAGCAGCAGCACAGTCTGTCTGCCTGTGCCTTGTTCACATAGGGAGAGGCAGCACCAGCCTTCCCATTGCCCACAGGCTGAGCCCTGGGCTCCTGGTCACACTCAACTTCCTTGACTGAGCTCTTCCAATTTCCAGTCCTTTCTATGCCAATCCCACATTCTCATGCAGCCTCCTGGGTACTTCAGATTCGACATTCAGCGTTTTGCAAGCTCAGACTCTGGCCCCTTCTCCTGGAACCCCCTTCTATTCAGGGTGGCTGGGACCTCCTGGTCCTTCTACTCTGAGGGTGGACTCGGGGACAGCTGTGCGCACTCTCCACACGCACATACTCTTCCCGAAGCTGCCTTACCTCTAGATGGAGCAATGCCATGGGCTGAGAGCCCCGATCTCTTTCCTGCCAGCATGTTCCCTGGACCTGCACAAAGCCTGGCACGCAGTGTGGACTTGTATGTAGTTAGTGATCAGATTGCAGGCTGGATAAGTAGATGAAGAACACTCTCTAATAACTATGAACTCTTCTGAGGCAAGACTCGGGAGTCAAGAGGGAGCAGTTCAGATTTATCTGGAGTACAGTGACTCCCAAGGATGAAGGCAGGAGGTCAGAAGACTCTGGAGCACTTCCTCAACTGACAACAGACTGGATAAAGCACTGTGTCCCCTGCTAATTCCCCCCTAGTGGCGGGTAACGGTGCTGCCAGCAGCCCATCTCCTGCCTCCTGGCTTTACAGCAGCCCAGAGTTATATGAACCTTTACTCCAATACTGCACAGAGCACACACACACTAGGACAGACAACAGTCACAGGGAATGCTTTTTCTCAATGCTGTAGGCGACGAGGACCTCACATTACCTCTGAAATTGTTTTCAGCGCCCAGCGTATCCTGTATTAACCTCCTGCCTCCTTCCTAGTCTTTTTATTTGCAGGCTTCACGGTGAAATAGTTTTGCATCTGGACAATGAAATCGAACTTGCCTAAAGGGCAAAGAACAACATACAATTGTAAATTGAAAACTTTCAAGTTGGAAAGAGGTCACCAGAAGTAAAGAAATGGCAGGAGACTGTTAAGATTGAGGTAGTTCTGTGGTCACTCTCTAAGGCCCAGTAGGGGCAGTAGAGGGTTCTAGAAAGGACCCACAGACCAGGAATGGGGAGACCCAAGACAGATGGATGGACAGCTCTACCACTTGAAAACTGTGTGACCAGTGAAAGCACTTCACTTCTCTGGTGCTCCTTTTTTAAAATTTTACTTTTGAATGTATAAAATAAAAACAACATGTTTATGCTGCATATCTCACAGGGAAATTACCAAATTCAAATGAGACCCTTGCTAAAATGCCTTGCCCTCTACATGAAAGGAAAGGACAGGTCTCTTTTTGGGGGGTCTGTCTTCTGAGGCAGTGAGTGGCTTCTCAGCAAGGATTTCTGTGTGACAGAACTACCTAAGAGCCTATTCCTCAGCCTGATGCTGGGAATCTACTGGGACACCACAAATTCTCACAGGGTAGCGATCCTGCTGCTGAGCTAAAACCAGACAAGAGACAGCGCACCCTGCTCCACACAAAAATGAACCACCCTCAAACTCAGCGACATTTTAATACAAAGAACACAAGGGGGGGGGGACTAATGACCAAGCCCCAAGTAGGAATGGCTGTGGGGACACCCTCAGGCCCCACCTGCCACCATATTCACTCCTACAGCAAACACAGAATGAACAGAAAAGCTATGGCCACCACACCTCTGAGGACTTTCAACACAAACTACTCCCAGACCCCTTTGGGAAATCCAGAGTTAAGTGAAGGAGAAGAATCAGAGGTTGTACCCCATATACCTGGCTGTCTACACCAGAACTGTCTGATCCACAGTTCTGGTGGATCTTGCTCCTTTGAGACCTACAGGAAAAGTGGAATTTTCAAGCTCTGACACAATCTACACTGTACCAAAATACATGAATTATCATCAAAGGATAAGCAGGAAAACTGTCCTATAAACCCATTTGGAAATATAGCTAAAAATTCACAACAACCTGATATCCCAAAATACACTGACAAGAGAAGGTTGTGCCCTAAAAAAGGCCCACATATAAGAGTAGGAGAGAATCCATCTCAACAGATGCAAAAACCCAACATAGGAATACAAGAAATTGAAAAAAACAAGTAACATAATACCTCCTCAAATTAATAATTCACCAGAAACTGATCTAAAATATGAAAGTGGATGAAATACCAAATAAAGAACACCAAAAAATTATTATAAATTGGTGAATAAATTTCAAGAGAACACAGAAAAACAATTGAATCAATTAAGGAAGTCATTACAGGACATGAATGAGAACTTCAATAAGGAGAACCAAAAAGAAAGCTTGAAAAAGAACTAAACAAGCCAGGCATGGTGATGCATGCCGGTAATCCCAGCATCTCCAGAAGCTAAAGCAGGAGGATCAGGAGTTCAAAGCCAGCCTCAGCAAAAATGCAACTCAGTGAGACCCTGTCTGTAAATAAAAGACAAAATAGGATTGAGGATGTGGCTCAGTGGTTGAGTGCCCCTGAGTTCAATTCCCACTGCTACCTTCATCCCCAAAAAAAAGAAAGAAAAAGAGCCAGACAGAAATCTTAGAAATGAAAGACACAATAAATCAAGTAAAATGTTCAGTTGAAAGTATCTCTAATAGAGTAGACCATGTAGAAGACAGAATCCCAGAGCTGGAAGACAATGTGGCTGGCCTTCAACATTTAGATGGTATTTAAAAAAAGAAAATAACTAGCCATGATCAGGATCTATAAGAATTCTGGGACAATATTAAGAGATCAAATTTAAGAATCACTGGAATCAAAGAGAGTTGTGAGATATAGGATAATGGTATGGATAACCCCTTCAAGGTAAAAAAAAAAAAAAAAAAATAGAAAATTTTCTGAACCTTGAGAATGGGATAGACATCCAGATATAGGAAGTATTCAAAACACCAACTGGACAAGATCAAAAACAAACTTCTCCATAACACATTATAATTTAAATGTCTAATGTACAGAACAAGCTTAGAATTTTTAAAACCTCAAGAGAAAAATGTCATGTCACATTTAGAAGTAAGCCAATCAGAATTACTTCTCAGCATACTCTAAAACCCAGAAGGGTTTGGAATGATATGTTCTAAGCACTGAAAGAGCAAAGCTATCCTTCAAAATCAAAGAAGAAATAAAACCTTCCAATAGAAACTAGAAGAATTCATGACTACTAAGCCAACATTACAGAAAATACTTACTTAAAGAATTGCTACACACAGAAGAAAACAAAGCAAAACCCAGAGCTCACAAATCTTATTTAAGAGAAGCTAAACAAATGAGAAATAGGACCAAATTAAACATTACAAATAAATAAAAATGGCAGGACTTAATAAACAACTCTTTATAATAACATTGAATGTAAATGGTCTCAATGTGCCAATTAAAAGGCATTGGCTGGAAGAATATATTAAACATCAAGACCCCAAAGACTCACCTTATAAGAAAAGATAATCACAGACTGAAAGTAAAAGGGTGGAAATTGATATACCATGCAAACAGAGCCCCCAAACAAGCAGGAGTAACTACTGTCATATCTGACAAAGCAGACTTCAAATCAATATTAATTAGAAGAAACAAAGAAGGTTACTTCATACTGGTAAAGGGGACAATCCAACAAGAAGATGTAACAATAGTAAATCTTATGCCCCAAATGTTGGTACATCAAATTACATAAAACAGACACTACTCAAGTCTCAGACAGACCCCAGTACAATAATACTGGGTGATTTCAACATAATTTTCTCACCAATAGATAGATCCTACACACGTAAACTCAGTAAAAACTCTTCAGACCAAAAAAATAATATAAATCACATTCATTTAACAGACATCTATAGAATATTTCAGCCAAAAATAGCTGAATTCACTTTCTTCTCAGCTGCTCATGGAATCTCCTATAAAACTGATCATATTTTAGGCCACAAAGGAACTATTAGCAAATACAAAAAAAAATTGGTTCTAATTCTTTGCATCTTATCTGATCATAGTGGAATAAAATTAGAAATCAACACCAAAACCAAAAACTACAGAAACTATATAAACACATGGAGATTGAATAATACACTTTTGAATAATGAATGGGTGATAGAATTGGGGTAGAAATTGAAATTCTTAGATTCACACAAGAATGGAGAGACAACATACCAGAATCTCTGAGACACCATGAAGGCAGTTCTAAGAGAAAAGTTTATAGCTATGAGTGCCTACCTAAGGAAATCAGAAAGATCCCAATAATCAACCAAATGATGCATCTCAAGTCCCTTGAAAAAAGAACAAACCATTTAAAAAACCAGTAGAAGGAAGGAAATAATTAAGAACAGAGGCATTTCCTGTGGCTGCTATATCCAGCTAGCTCAGATTGGGTGCTGATGGCTCACCTAGGAGACTTAAAACAACAGTTTATTCTCTCCAACTCTGGAGTCTGGAAATTGAAAATCAAGGTGGTAGGAGAGTCTGCTCCAAAATCTCAAGGGTACAGCACTTCTCACCACTTCCAGCCTCCAGAGGCACCCTTGATGCTCCCTCTATCTTCACTGGGTTTCTCCCTAGAATGTGTGTCCCCTCCCATCCCCATTGCCTTCTGTCACTGGATTTAGATCTTATCTGAATAATCCAGGATGATTTCATCATGTGATTCTTAATTACACCTGTAAAAATGCTTTTTTTCCAAATTAGGTCACCTTCATAAGGACTGAGGTTTAGGCTATAGATATAATTGGGGGGACTGTCATGGAACCCACAATACCTACTAATGCTGGACATCTTGGCAACATCAGAGACATTTTTGATAGTCAAGATGGGGGCAGGCAGAGAGGATGCTGTTCCCAGCATCAGTGGGTAGGGACAAGGGATGCTGCCAAACATCTTACAGTGCACAGGACCAGCCCTTGACAAGGAAGGCTTATGTAGCCCCAAACACCAATAGCACTGAAATCAAGAAATTCTTCCCTGGAACTCTGCCTCCTACTGCTCCCTCTTCCTGAGAGATTCACCCTAAGTGCCGAGGATGGCCCAGTCTTCTTATTAGGCAGCACACAACCCTTACCAATCACCCTATCCAAGATGCTGCCACTCACTACTGCAGTCCTCCTTGGAGGAGGACTTTGTCTCTTTCTAAACTGCATTTCCATGCCAAATACAGAGTAAATGCTCCATAAGCACTTACTTAATGGAAAAATGAATAAATGAATGTCCAAGAAGTGGGAGGCACCCAAAGGCACCTCCCTGCCAACCACCTCCTGCAGTTTTTCAATATAGCAGCATCCTTGGGGTGTGTTTTAGTCAGTTTGTGTCACTAAGACAAAAAGACCTGAAGAAAACAACTGAGAGGAGGAAAAGTTTATTTAGGCTCATGGTTTCAGTGGTTCGGCCAGTCAATGGTCGGCCAGCTCTATGGCTCTGGGCCCGAGGTGAGGCAGAATATCTTGGTGGAAGGGTGTGGCAGAGGAAAGCAGCTCACAACAGAGCAACCAGAAAGCAGAGAGCTTTGCTTACCAGGGACAAAATACAAACCCCAAAGGCATATTCCCAGTGACCTCCTTCCTCCAGCCACACCCTACCTGTCTACTGTTAACACCCAGTTAATCCATGTCAGTGGATTAATCCACTGATTGTTATACTTCTCATAATCAAATCATTTCACCTCTGAAAATTCTTACATTGTCACACATGAGCCTTTGGGGGACACCTCATAGCTAAACCGTAGCAGGCTGGCTGAAGCGACTCAGGGAGTGAGAGGAACATAGGCGGACACAGTGAGGTCTCCTTTTCCAAAGATCCTACATGGTAAGAGAAGACTTTCCCTTCTTCCTCCACTGAGTGAGACTCGTGGCAAGGGTTTTATGCGTGTCTCTTCTGCACCCAGGATTATGGTAAATGAAGTGAAATTACAAATGAAACCAAAAACTCTATCCCTGACCTCAATGAGCCTCCATTATAAAAGAGGAAAGACTAAATGTAGGCAAAACAGTATCTGATCAGATGCCAGGCTGAGCAAGAATACCGAGAGCAAGCCGCCTAACAGAGGAGGGTGGCGTGGAGAAGTCAACATAGAAAGAGGGACTGTGGCCTTGACCTAGGTCCAGATGGATGGAGAGGACTTATCCTGGGGAAGGCCTCCAGGGGCCAGCTACAAGTGCCATCACAGAGAGGGGAGGCTGGGGCCATGAGGGAGTTGCTGCAGTAGAGGCCCAGGAGAGGGTTGTAGTATGGACAGCTGGTCCAAAGCTATGAAACCACAGCTATGTCATTGTCCCCAAAGGAAGAAGCTGGTTGTTCAAGTGGTAGCATGGAAATTCAGTTGGACATGCCAGGCTGCATGTGGCTTGCTCTATGGCGTACACTACCAAGGAACTTCCACGTCTTTTGTGGTCTTAACTTATCTCTGCCTACCTCCCATTCCCCAGCTTCTCCCTTAAACATAGTCTTGTTTGGGAAAGTCTCAAGGTGATACCTTCAATTTCTAAGAGAGAGCTAATCAAGTTGTTGGAATCAGATTCAGAAAAAACAACTACATTGCGGAGCAGTAGCTCCAACCAACCAACTACCACCACCAACAAAAACCAAGACAGGTATTTCAATCAGGTAGAATGTAATGCATATACATTTCTGTGCAAAAGCAAGGAGCAAAAATTTTAGACCTGAAGGTGCAATATGACAGGAACTTATAAACAAATGTAGAGCGTTTTCAAGGGAAGTGTTCAGAAAAAAAATTGATAATTTAGATACTCTGAGAACTTAGAGCTACAGACCTACATTTCACCACAGGATGAAATGAATCTGGTAGAAGCAATTTGCTATTTTATAGTCAGGAGACTATTGCCTCCACTGGACATGATAATTGAAGAAGACCCTTCTACTGTAAAAGAAGAGCAAATATAAATGTATCAACCATGGAGCTGAGTGAGGTGACCCACCAGCTCCTAGAGCCTGTGTCTCCTTGGTGGTCACAAGAGGGTGGAGGGCATGAGATGGGACGACTCTCCATTGATGGACATACTCATCCAAAGTGGCCCTTCTGGATAAGACACAACCAAAAGTGACCCCAGGTAGAACTTATTGATTCCTTGGCCCTGCGAGTGATGTTCAGAGAAAATTTTGTATTTTATTGACCTACTCAGATTGTGCTCAAAGACTTCAGAGTTGCCTAAGCCTCCTCTTTCTTTCTGTTGCACATCTAAAGTCAGTCCAAATTCTTTCCCCTCTTCCTTCCAGACATAGTTGGAATCTGACTACCTCTCATCATTTCGGCTGAGGCCTCGCCATCACTTGCTAGTGCTATTGTTTATTTCTAACTTTTCTCTTCACACATAGACTTGAATGCTCACACCATGAGGGAATGGATTCCTCATTCCCTCATGAATAGACTATACTAGGGTCTCAGCAAATGCTTTTAAGTTTTCTAAAAGCTTTTGGGGGAATACCTCATATCTAACCCATAGCAGGGTGGCCAATGGAACTCAGGGATTCAGCATAGTGCTTAAAAGCTTGAATTCATGGTACAGATTGCCTGAATCTGGAATCCTGGTCCTCCCATTTCTTAACTGTGTAACTATGTAATTGTGGATAATTTGCGTTTTGTAATCTCTGGCCCTGGTTCTCCTCCTATAAAGTGGCACCCCCTTTTCTGTTGAGGCAACTTCTGTGAAATCATTGCTCCTTGTAACCCCCCGGGTCTGTGTATGCTAAACTGGATCATGAGCCCCATTCACCGTAGTGACAGGTTAGCTGACCAATGAAAAGGCTTTCTAAGGAAATTTTGCACACTTTTCCTCAATTAGTCATTTTGTAAATGCCTCTCCTAGTAGGCTCATAAAACCATATTCATATCTGAAAGACCCTGCCAATTACTATTCTTTGATAAAGTACAGGTGTGAGCAAACTCAAATATCCAGGGTATACACAGCTTGATGTGAGTGCTTCTCATTGTCCATCTCTTGACTCTTCTTTCTCCGGGGGAGACACCATCCTCAGCCAGCTCTTGTCTCATGGTGGCAAGATGGTTGCCATGCTCTGGAGCAGACATCTGCACAGGTTGTGGTCTAGCGGGAGAGCAGGAGAGTCTCTGCCAGAGGCCCTCAAGTTTCTCTTCTTTACCTCCATGCTCATCTCTGATGGACTCACCATGGTAGAAGACTGTGCTGCTAGGATTAGCTAGAGCCTTGGCCAAATGCTCCCTAAGTCAGGGGTGGGGACCCTTCCAGGGTTCATGGCTGAGAGACAGAGAAAGTAGCATCAGACACATTTGGCAACCAAAAGGTACATGGTGCCAAAGGCCAGAATCAGCACATGCCCACTGTCCTGAGAGCGCTGTTCATTCTCTCTAGCTAGTCTTCCCTCCCCCACGAGGTGTTCACAACCCACACGGTGCTGTGTGGTTATGTTTGGACCAGGCATCTCCGGCCCATGGGGAAGGACAGGCCTGCAGCACCTACTAACCTAACCTTCAAGCACCACAAGGCCCAGACTCTAGACGAGGTCAGATAGCCTGCCTTAGGCTCCGTCTCCCCACTGCCTGGGAGTTCACAGTCTGATGACTGAGAACCAGTTATCCACGTGGGCGTCAGTGTCCCCACCCCAGAAATGAACATGCTACTCCTCCCTCCAAGCTGGGCTGATGTGAAAACTGAATCGGATCATCCGCTCAAAGCCCTTAGAATCAGTGGCGCGTGGCGTGTGGCAAGGCTCGTTAAAGGCTCACAATCATTATTGTCCTTCTTAGGATCAGTGAGGGACTGGTAGCCAAGTCACTAAGTCTGGTGACATGCGACAGAGTTATTTGGCCTGAGAGCTCCTTTGGTCTTCCCAAGAGGAGTGTTTTCCTTGAGTGTCAGACATGGGGACGCTTACAGGGACACTTCTCAGCATGTCTCACACTGGATTAGGCCCTTACTAGCTAAAGAGTGAATCCATGTAATCAGTACAGCCCTCTAGCCCTTGTGTGACACTGATCCCAAGGAGGCCGAGGTGCGGTGGTCTAAGGTGAGTGAAGTCAGTGGCGGGAGCAGAACCGTCCCCAAGGGCAGCAGCATCTGGTCTCCAGAGAGTTTGAACATTTGCCCTAATTGAGGTTTCCCTGAAGACAAAACCACACACTCTACACACACAGGCACACACACACCAGATATTGCTGAATCACTAGGTCCAAACTGTAGCTGTGCACTGACATGGTCACTCTGACCTCTGATCTGCCCTCAGGCCCCGCAGACAGCCAAGGCCCAGGCTCCGGGCTTTAGTGCTGCACGCCCAGGCGGGTGAGCCCAGAGCTGCTCGGCTGAGCTTGTGACTCAGTGACAGTGTGGGGACACAGAGGAAACCCTCTCCGTCTCTGCAGTGAGTACGGCTCCACCTGCCCCCCACAGACCCATGGGCTACGCGGCCTTCTCCTCCTGCAAACCCAGGAGCCACTGCAGGGAGAAGCAACCGTCTAAAAGGTGCGGAGGCTGAGCGTGCTCAGGGTGACATGTTAACCAGTGTTTGTCCGCGGAAAAGACTGAGCACCTTGGCGTCAGCGACCGGTTTTGACAAGGACAGACTTTCCGAGGCTACCCCACCCCGGGTACCTCTCTGATTATCACGGCCGATCTGACACCAACTGTTTTCTTGACAACTTGGTGAGTGCTGCCAGGAAACAAATCTGTCACCTTCTTTCATAAATCTTACCAGTTTTGAGTCAAATTACAGGTCAGATGCTTTGATCAGCACACAAATAACTCAATTCTACAAAACTACTCCCTAATTATCTGTCACCATCCTCTGTGATCCACTTGATCCCCCGGCGCTCAGTCTTCTCTGTAAAACGAGGGGAATCTATGACATGAAATTCGTGCCATCTCCTGGTAGAGCCGTCCTGAGGATGCTGTGCCTGGAGGAAAGGGCCAACCCTCGTCCTCAGAGTCCACTCCCCCGGTGCAGCCTTCGCTTTGCCCACAGAGCCCTGACTTTGGCTCTGCGTCCATCTCCATGTGCTCCACAGCTGGAGCCTCACTGAGCCAACGCAGAAAAAAGGAGCAGAGAGCCAGGTACGTGGTGGCATCAGGGACTTCAAACCACCTGCCTTTACAATCATCGTCCAGTCCCTGGTGGTGAACAGCAGCCAGAAGAATGAGCCCCGGCTTCCTGCCTGAAGGTGGAGTTTGATTTATTCTGTTTTCAAAACCTCCAAGGCCTCAGGCCTTGCTGATAGATTTGTTTCTCCCTGCTATAAGGATTAAAATAAATTTGTATGCATAAAAAAATGATCTAGCACAGGACCTGGCACTTGGATTTGAATCTATATCTTGTATTATTTCCTGTTCTTTTGGAAAATTGTAGAGAATACGGCTGACCGTCATCTGTCCTAAGCTGTGTTTCCTGTGTTGACCCCACGACTCAGGTCTCTGTGCATGCCTGGCCTCGGGTCCCCTGGCCCCTGGGGTTAGACTCGAGAGTCAGGAGAAGGGTGCGTGTAGTGCTGCCCACCACCACGCTCGCGTGCAGGACCCCTCTCTGTAACAGGGACACGTGTACACATCCATCTGCATCTGGCTGGTGGGACTGGATCAACCAGTCCCTCTTGGTTGTTCATTGGGTAGCATTCGAGAGCCACACAGCGGGACACAGTGGCCAGTGAATCACCTGTGACAAGAACCTTAACGGTGGGAGGCATGTGCTGTCTTCTCTGCCAGCCTTGTTTGCTAGCAGAGGAAACAGATCAGAGATGCTGAGTGACTTGAACGACGCCAGCCCCTCACCAATGTACCCATTGCAGGATGGAGACCTGGCTTAGGCTGAAGGAGAGACCCGTCTTCCTTCTCTACCTCTCCATCCCCGGAGGTGAGACCTGCTGAGCCTCCTCTGCAGAAACAGAGCTATGGACGGAATCGCATCCTCTCCCCCAAATTCTCACGTCGAAGCCCCAGTGTGGTAGCATTGGGTGGGCCTTTGGGAGGTGATAAGGAAGGTTAGAGGAGGTCACAAAGATGGGGCCCTCATGATGGGATGAGAGGCTTTATAAGGAGGAGGAAGCAAGGGAGATGGCTGACCTCCTGCCACGCGAGGACACAGTGAAAAGGAGGCTGTCAGCCCACCAGGAACTGAATCCGCCACACCTTGATCTAGGACCTCAATCTCCAGGACCAGGAGAAATAAATGTCAGTGGTTTAAGCCACCTGCCTGTAGGGCTCTGTGATGGCATCCAGAGCTGACTGGGACAGAGATGTGGGGACAGAAAGTGAGCAAGAAGCCCTGGAGGACATGGGGGCACACGCAGCAGACCTGACCTGAAAACTTAGCCCCTCCAAATGCTATGCAAACTCATGTCCCCTCTCCAGATCACAGTGTCATCATCTGTAAATGGGAATAAAAACGGTATCAACCTCGTGGACTCCTGGGGACAAAGTTACAAAATGCTCAGCGTTTTCCAGTATCGAATAAACTCTCAATAAACATTAGATTAGAAAATATGCTGACACCATATCTAGCCCAACGCTGTGTCTTCACGCCTAGTGACCAGGGATTGAAAGTCTCCATCTAATCGGGTTTCTAGCCCGATGGCAGAAAAGAGAACTCCCTGACCATTCCCCACGTTGTGGTAGATCAGAGCGCGCAGGCACAGGGGACGGAAGAGAGGAGGAAGGACCCAGGAAACAGAGCCACGTGGCAGGGGGCTGGACCTGGGGGTGCAGGGACACTGTCCAGATTCCTAGCCTGGAGGCAAGAGGGTAGCTTCAAATACTAGCCCACATCCTGCCCAATTCTGGGAATCGCCTAGGCCACATTTTGCTCCAGGGTGAAAAATGTCACCTCATTGTTTTTGTCTGCATGGCCTGAATGTGACCAGGTTGTCCCTTGCCATGACCCTGTGGGACCAGACACCAAATCAGCCAGAGTTGGGGCTGCAGACTTCATACTCTGTCACATGCAACTGGCTGAATGCCACCAGGAGAGACTGTCCCTGAGCCCTTCTGCCCTGCCCTGGGGAGGCTGCGGAGGACTGGCTGAGCCACAAGAGAAAAGCCACCTCCCTGTCATGCACTGCAGTTCGTGGCCTCCCTGAAACCATCTCTGAGCTTTGCCCTCTACCTAAGCAAAGTACAGAAGGTCACGGTCACAGGCCAGCAGACATCCTCGGCTTCTTCATTCCATTGTTATTTCAGTTTCCACCATGCGAGACTTTTTCATGAATAAGTGCATTGAATTTCCCTGGAAATTCTCAGGGACAAGGATAGGAAATGGGGTTTAGGAAAATTCAAGAGTCTCCGGAGGTTACAAGGCTGGCCAGTGAGACAGGAAGCATCCCCCACCCATACAGTGAGGAAGGAGCTGAGACTCTGAAGCTAAAATCCCTGGGTCCTCATCCCACTCTTCCATTTCTTAGCTGTGCAACTCAGGGAAAGCAACTCAACCTCTCTGAATTTCAGTGTACGGTAACATGGGGATCATCAATTTAAACACAGGTGATCTTGTAGCAATGCCAAGCACAGAGAAGCCGTGGATACGGGGCCTTTAGAGTCACCTCATCCATCAGGGCCCAGAGCCCTGGCTACTTGTATGTCTGCATTTTTGAGGCAAGTGCTTGATCCACATCACTCTCAGTGAAGACAGAATCTGAAAAGCTCTGCTAAGAACACGGCATAATAGCTTCTCTCTCCATGTTACCTTTTAGCTGCGTGTCCTAGTGGGGACAGGGTGCTGCCACAGGACAGCCTCATCTCTGGCAGTCCCAGAGCCCCCAAGACGGTGATCATATGGCTTTGGTGCCACAGGAAGAGCTGAGAGAGGAGCAGCTCCATGCTGTCCTAGGAGGCGCCACCGCTGGTGTCACACAGGAGGGGTGGCAGCAGGAAGGAGCACCTCCAAGAGACACATCTACACTGGGAATCAGAGGAAGGCTTTAAAGGGGGGCCGTGCAGGGGGAAGGAGCCCGGGTTCCTGAGCCGCTGCTGATTCTCACGTTGCCCTGGGTGCCTGGCTGGACTGTGGGCTTCAGGCTCCTGAGGGAACCAGGCCCGAGGTCCACTCTCCCTGCGTACAGAAGGGGACGCGGAGGCTCCGAGGCACCATATGCGTCGGGTCCTGTAACAGACAGGAGACAAGACCAGCTCCCCAAGGGAAGCTTCTCAGACATTTTGCTGCAGATATGCCAGGTTTCTCTTGTCCCGTTGACTGTCAATCGGGATTCCATGGTGTGTCTGTTTTCCACAGCTATGTGACACTTTGCCACAATCCGGTGTCCTAGAGCAATGGCACCCACTGGTTACCTCACAACTCTGTAGGACAGAAGTCAGGTGGGCTTGGGCAGGTTCCCTGCTTGGGGTGTTTAAGGCCAGAGTCCGGGCACTGGCTGGACAGGGCTCTGGGGAGAAACTGCTACCTAGACCATTGAGTGTTGGTGACACTCAGATCCTCATGGTTGGAGGACTGAGGTTCCTGTCTCCCTGCTGCCTGCTAGCCAAGGCCACTCACAGCTCCTGGAAGGCCCCATCCTTCCCATGCGGCCTCCCCCGTCATCAGCCCACAGCAGGGTGCCCGTGGCTTCCCTGCCTCCAGCCTCTCTGACTTCCGGCACCAGCCAAGCAAAGCCGGTCTTTAAAGTAGCATATGACTACGCCAGGCCTGCTCCCTTTTGCCATATCAGATGACAACAGATATGTTCCAGGGTGAGGTTACCAGGGGCCATTCTGAGGATTCTGCCTAGGAGGTGTCAAAGCCCAGAAAGGAGCTCAGGGGTTTTGACCTTTGACCTAGACACTGGGCTGCACTGTGAGAAGATGAGCCAGGAAAGCAACCCTGGATCTCTGACTCCAGCACCAGCACCTACTCCATTTAGGGAGCCCTGGGCTCCAAGCCAAGGGTATGATTGTGTCTCCACCACTCATGGTTCCGTCCCAAGCAAGGGGGACGTGGAGGAAGACCTCAGGCCCTCGGCTCTCCTCCCTCCATCCACCCTCCTCCCCAGCTTGCCTCCTGTTTACTCTTACTGAATGTCCACTATGCGCTGGCCCCTGTACCAGGGCCTGGTGACACAAGAAGGCACAAACTGTGCAAAATAAGGTCATTGTCTGCATGAACTATAGGATCTACAGCAGTGATCAGCAGACTCCTCTGTAAGAAGCCAGGCAGTGAGTGCTTTAGGTTTTTCAGACATCCACATAAACTCCTCAGCTGCCATTAGAGCATAAAACACAGGGATAGTGAATGAATGAGTGTGGCTGTGTCAATAAAACTTTATTTACAAGAAGAGTTGCCAAGCCACACTGGGCCAAGACTTGATAGAGGGTAAAGCTAACAATATACGGCAAAATATAAGCAAGGTCATTACAACGTGTTTCTGTGAATCCCCTGAAGGAAATACAAAGGAAAGAGTGAAAAGGAGAAGAGCTCACAGGCAGAAAGGTCAGCAAGTGCAAAGGCCCTGAGGCCAGAAGGAGCAGGGGCTGTTCTAGCACTGAGAAGAGACCAGGTTGGTGGGTGAGGTTGGAAGGAAGACACCAGAAGCAAAGAGAGGAGCAGGGATGCCTCTGCAGAGGATGGAGAGCCATGGAGGATGACAGCAGGCAGTGACAGATTTTTATTTATATGTGTAGCCTAAAAAAAACAGGGGAGGGACTTTTGTCAGGCATTTGTTCACCCAAGCTGAAATGCCTTCCCCAAAGGAGCCTCGCACGTTCCTCCGAATGAACTCACCTCTGAGAATCTGGGAGGTGGAGAGAGATGCGGACAGAGGATGAGGGAGGAACGTGAGTGGTGTCCTTGTCCTGTACTCCCTGTGGCGCACGCCAGCCCTTCTCTCCGCTCAAGCCGACACACTTAGCAGGGAACCGCTATCAACCCTTGAATCTATACGGGGTTTCATTTAAGTTGAGCTCAAGCATAAACAATCAAAAACAGCTTTGGGGACACTGCTAAATTGTGGTTTAGTTCACAAACGCAGTGTTTGCTTACGATGCCTCTTGGATTCACCCCTAGGAAGTGCGATGCTAAAGCCCCAGGGATTCATGGACTCTGTCCTTCCCTGAGAGCTCACAGGCTGTGCAGCCTCCACACACGTGTGGCTTTTTGTGCATGTCTATCTTGCAATCCCGTCTGTCTACAAGAGATTCACAGCATCTCCAGGACGCAGGTGTCTTCTGTCTCCTTCTGACCAACCCCCAGTCCCCAGGATCCAGCACAGGACCAGTCAGTGAGCCTGAGGGGGCCTCAGAAATAGCTTAAGGCCTGCGTCACAAAGCAGGAGTCACTGTCTGCTTCTCCCCTGCAGAGAAGGTTCAGGCCCTCTACGTGGACTCACTGTGGCGGACATTGTGGAGTACTCGCTGAGAACATACCAAAATCATTATCATTATCATTTTCATTTTAACATGTGGCCAATGTAAAAAGATACTGAGGTATTCTACTCTCTTTATTTCCCTACTAAGTCTGAAGTCAACACTGTATTTTTCACTAAAAGTGCAGCTTGGACCAACCACATTTCAGAAGTTCAGTAGCCACATATGGTTGGTGGCTAACATGTTACACAAGGCAGATTCAGAGAGCTTTTCAAAAGAAAAAAAAATCTTGAGATGTGAAAAAAAAAATGGGTATCATTCTAAATCACAAATAAAACTCCCTCAAAGAAATGGATAGACAGGCAAAAGAAAAGAGGTCAAGAAAATAAAAAGTTACTCAGTTAATAAGAGTGTCAAGTTCACAGTTTTTCTGTGAATTATATGAGTCACACTTGCACATGCTCAGGAGAGGGTCCCAGCACTGGGGGATTTATTACGTCAACCAGTCAAATGCTCATACAGTTGTGCACATTGCATTAGAAGTGGGCTGGGAACAGGTGCACAAAAATCATCTGTGATGGAGAGAATATAGCCTCCAAAACTGAGCTCCTAGGGTTTGGAAGGTCTCCTGCATTCTTGGAATGCATCCCCAAGCTCTGCAGCCCTGGAATTTGCAGGTGAAAAGAAAGGAAATATCTGGCTGTTGTGGGGTGCCGAGAGCCAAGGAGCAAGGACCATCCCGCTGACAAATACATTTTTCAAAAATAGCAAATTTGCACAGCACTAATGATGTGATGAATAAGATTTGCTTCTTTCCTGCCACTATCAAGCCACTTATTAATCATAACATATTATGGCTCTGCTAGTTCAATATGTGGAGTGAAAAACCAGGATCCAGCTGAGAACAGAACGGAAGAGAAAAAAAAATTGTATGGCAAGAAAAGAGGAAAATTAACATAGGCTAATGAGAAATAGGAGTGGAGGGGAAACTCCCCCATCCTCTTAGAACAGATTTTTATAACTATCAGAAAAATAAAGTGAAATTTGAATATGATTTTAGTGCAGCTACTACGTTCTGCTGAAATCATTTAAGGAAGGAATGTCATTTGGAGAACAAGTTCCTGGAGGTGATGTTGAGAGTGAACGGCCTCACAGCTCCAGTCTTTGCCCACTGCCTTCCAGATGCAGCTGCAAATTGGAGTAATTACCACCAGGTTCACACTGGGTGGTACAGGTAGGAAATCAAATTTATGTTCCAAGAAGAAATGGAAGAAAAATATCAGAGCGTGGAGAAAGGAGGCTGAGGGTCAAAATCACTCTTGACACAGCAGAAAGACATTATGGATTTTAGCAGAGAATAGATGACGAGGACATTAGTTTATGAGCCCAGGGGCACAATGGCTGAAATTTCAATAAGGCACAGGCAGGAGATACAGAAGTTGCTAACACACGCCTGTACGAGGCACATACATGTCCGCTACGCACCGAAGTCCTCAAGCAGCGGATCTGTATCTGCCTGTGGTTCTGAGAAACATCACCAAGAGCACAAGCACCACTCACTGTGAGGGTGTGAGACAGATCATCGCCAAGGCCAAAGGCAATCCGATTTCCAAATTTCCTTTGTATCTACTGTGAGTAACCCAGGGAAATGTGGCCAATGTACTTGACCTGACTCTGGATCCAATGTCATCCTTCAGTCCATTTCACTTTTAAATCCTCACTCATCCATCTTTGGTACCCAGATTCCCAGCACTGTTGGCAGGGCAGTGCCTTGCAGGAGGGTGGCCCCTTCCTGCTACCAGGTAAGAGCTCAGCCCTTAACTGAAGATCAGCCCGCAAGCTCCTAGATCTGGCTGAGAAACACTCACACACGGTTTTTCAAAGCCTCTTAGAGTCCTAGGCAGAGGCGGCACACACCCAGCCGTGATGGAGTTAGAGATGTGCTGGGATTGGCACGTGAGACACTGTGCGGCTCCTTCCTGCCAAGACGGAACATGATTGACTGAATGGGAGCAGGAGTCTGCTTGCCAGGATGCTTCTAAAACGAGACAGGCGTGCTGGGTTGTGCTGCAGAAAAGGATCAAACGGGCGAGTCCACAGGGTCCCCCGTACGTTCTAAAGATAAGGGGTCACTCTGAGGGTGCGTGCGACGTCAAAGCACAGGTGGAATCCAAGTCCTCCTCCTGGGAGATTGTAGGGAATTTGGGAGCATGGGGTGACCATCATCTAGAAACAGCCTGAGCCAATTTGCTGGAGCGTCCAAAGTGTGACCTGCTACCTGCCTGCTGGGAGGAAGATGGAACCCAGCACAGGGCCATGTCAGGGCAGCAGTGCAGTCCCTTAAGAGTGGCTCGAGTGACACATAGTGACTGTGTCTCTGCTATGTGCCAGGCACCACATTCAGGACCAGGGTCACCATGCAGGCAGGACACAGCTCCGTCCTGCAAGGAGCTTATGATCAGACAGAAGAAACTCGCTGTCTTTTACCCCAAGTGTCATGATCTTCCATAGTGAGGGGTGTGGCCAACCCAGGAACGCGTGGGGAGTCTCCCATGGGCTGGCAGAGGTTGGTGAGAACGCTTCTCAGAAATGTGTGACTTTGAAGCTGAGACCTGAGGGGAGGAGAAGATATAGCAGGTGGGAAAGACCAAGCAGACCTACAGGAGGGGAAAGACAGTGTCAGAGGCCTGGAGCTTTACCTGGAGGACGAGAGGAAGCTACAGATGGGCTCTGAGCAGGCCAGCACCTTGGTCAACGGCGCATTTCAGAATGAATGTCCTGACTCCACCGTATGTTGGAGGTTGATCAGGTACAGACAGACTTTGAAATTTCACAGGGAAAGCATCTGAGAAATGTTACCCAACACCCTCGCTTTATAAGTGAGGGAGGAAACTAAGGGACAAGCAGAGTGAAATTATTTGCTCCCAATGTAAAACAGGCATTTCGTGAATTCCGTGAGCAGGCTGCGTTTATGGAGATGAGGAATCGCCATGTTCACTTTCCCACTTGGAAAAGTCACCAAGCACGGCTCCTCTGGGGTGCCCAGCATGGCAAACATAGCCCACAAGTTTATGCACCATGAGCCAATTCAGAAAGGGCTTCCACCCACACTGTCTCACAGGATCTCCACCCCAGCCAGAGAGACCTGAGAAATCAACCGAGGGACCTCGTGCGGAAACACTGAGACTCAGTGCCACAGGCCATATGGCGCTCTTCCTTGCCACCTCCTGGTCTCCTAAGTGTGACCCTCCCGGCTATCTCCCACACAGAAATACAGGTTTGCACAGGGCCAGGGGAGGGCAGCTGTCATTAGGTTTTCCTGCAAAGCAGAGAGATCTTAATGTGGGAAAACAGAGCAGGAGGAGAGACCCTGGGCTGATAAGAAACGTCTACACAGCTGTGACACTCGTTGCTAGCTTGGGCTGTCTCTTAACTCAGTCCACACTGGAGCCACGGGCTACATGAAGGCAGCTGGTACAGGGCAGTGGGGCAGGGGTGATGTCACTGCCCAGACAAAGGCTCTGAGATTCAGGAACCATCTGTCCTCCCATCTGGGCTTTGCAGATGAACCTGGGGAGAGAACCCCTCGTGGTGACAAGCTATTCCAGAAAGCTGCCTTCAGAGGACAGGGAGTGGGAACTCAACCGTAGGAACAAAAAGGAAGGAAAGAGACGGGAGGGGATGGCAGCTGGTCCTGGAAAACCTAGGAGGAGGGTCTATTGCACAGGTACCGATTCCACTGATTTCAGCAGGACCAGCCAAACACATTCACAGAAGCTGAGGTTGCCACAGTCCCCATTTTAGGGCTTCCAATGGTGTCATGGTTCGGATATGTGGTATCCCCCAAAAGCTCATGTGTGAGACAGTGCAAGACCTTTCACAGGTGAAATAATCAATTACGAGGTGTGTAACCTAATTAGTGGATTAATCCAATGATACGGATTAACTGAGTGGTAGTTCAGATAGGGTGTGAAGGAGGTCCGTGGGGGCTTGCCTTTGGGGTTTGTAATTTTTCCCTGGTGAGCAGAGCTGTCCCTCCCTCCCTCTCCCCCACCCCCCCCCACTTCTCTCTCTGTCTCTCTCTGCTTTCTGGTTGCCACGTGCTGAGCTTCTCTTGTCTACCACACTCTTCCACCATGACGTTCCATCACACCCTGGGCCCAGAGGTATAGAATTGATCGTCTATGGACTGAACCTCCGAAACCATGAACCCAAACAAACTCTTCTTCCTTTAAGTTCTCCTTGTCAGGACTCTTAGTCAAAGCAACGCACACTTGACTGAACCAGGTTGAAACCACTATCTTAAAATATAGCACCTACACCTTGGGGAGCCACCAAATGGAGACTCTGGCAGGTCAACCTACTGAAACTAAGTGAAAACGCGTCTCCAAGAACAACAGAGTCCTCATCATCACCTGAGCGAAGGTCAATGTAAAGTCAGTTTGTTTTCCTGTCATAATTGACTCCCACTGACCATCAGGAGTTTGAGTGGGGGGGAGGGCAGAAGAGGAAGAGGCCCTTTTAGGGGCTGGGTCCTTCAGGAAAGAGCCCAGGGAGGGTGACTTTGCAGATCTCAAAGATGCAGCCCTCAGAGGAGGGAAGGAGGGCGGTGCTGGAGGTGAGTTTAAAAAAAGGGAGTGGATTATTCCAGAAGGGGTGCTTCAGGCAGCCACATGGGCATGTCTTTCTGGACACTCTTTGCTCTGAACCTATCACTAATTTTGGTGGAGCCTCGGACTCCACCACAGCTGCCACCTGGGAATGTGGAGATGCCACCCTTTGTTTGCTCTGAAAATACTTTCAAGGGAAAGAAACTTGTGTCAGAGATCCACTGGGTCCTTCCAGGGTGGTGGGAGGAGCTTCAGAAACTCCCGGATTTGCATATGAGTAGTGTAGGGATCCTTTCTGCTGGGGCCACCGCTTCTGGTTTCATTCCTAGCCTGGATAGAGAATTTGATGTGAAACATTCTCCTCCTAATTTTCCAATCATCTATTGTTTTCTTCTATAAAATATCATGTGGTGATGTCATAGCGCTGAAAACAATTTCAAATATTTTATGCCAACAGATTGCTGCAAGGACAAAGTGGAGGTGACGAAAGAGGTCATGTATTAGGTTAAAAATATCTTTCCTATCACCTGGAACCCAACCCTGATGCCTCTCCTTTTTGCTGTATCTGACATTCCAAAGAGGACTCTTTCCTCAAAGCAAATACTAAATAGCTCCTGGAGCACCTGAGGCTCTTCAAGTAGCTCAAGTGTCTTGACTCAATGGACCATCATGGCAATCCCCTGAGCCACCAGGTCGTAGACCCCTCCATGCATGTCTTCATTGGAAGAGGTTGAGAATGTTGATGAGGGTCAAGACTGGGAAAACCAATAGACGCTCATCCCCCTGGCTGTGTTGGTCATTTGGGGATGGGTTCCTGGGTGAAACCATTCTTTTAAAACCTATAGTTTTGGGGATATGGCATCCAGATAGGGTGTGGCAGGATTCAGTGACACAGAGTTTCCAGGGCAAAACAAGGCTCTGTAATGTCTGGGTCAAGACACCAGGCAGCTAGAAGGAACAGGACTGTTACAGACTCACCAAATCCCCCTTCACCTCAGGGCCTTTGCACATGCTGTTCCTTCCGTACAGAATGAGCTCTCTGCCCCACAATGCTCATGCTCCAACCTTGGCCAAGAGGAAGCCTTCCCCAGCCCTATGTTCAGGTCAGGTGGTTCTTTCTGTTAAACCCACTCAACAGATCCTACCTTTCCTTCAGAGAGCTTCTCTGGTCTGTAACTATGCACTTATTCACATAATAATGAATTATGTCTTTCTCCCCTGCCAGGTGACTCTCCCAAAGAGCATGGTCTATATTGACTGCTTAGCGCAGGACCTGACATATAACAAGCACTAAAACACAAGATAGAGCATCCTGTGTCATATGAAGTACAGAGTGACGGGGATCCTAGAGTTCAAACACCACCCCCTCCACGGACAAAGGAGATCTTGAACTTTTCTATCTAGCAATTCTCCACCTTAGAGACACACACACACACACACACACACACACACACACACACACACCCTTATGCACAAAACGGACTCAAAAGTGCTGGAGAAAAAAAGATAAAGCAGTTCAGGAATGAGAGCAAAGAAAAACTGATTTAGATAAATAGTGAAAATGCATCAGGAATAAATGAAATCACTCAGCAGACAGAAAGCAAATGTCTGGTGCCTGCAAGAAAGAAAGAGAAATCAGTTACCTGCTCAGAAAAAATGGCATGGGGTGCAAGGTCCTGGGCGCATCCTCTAAATAGAACTGTCACAGGTTAATGCAAAGCTTTTTTACTTTTTTCTTTAAAATATGGTAAAGGTGGAAGGAACACTAGATATGCAGTTGGGATGTCTGGGGTTGGGGTCCTAGGGTGGCCTCTGAACAGCCCCCACCTGGGCGTGTCACTCCAGAACCTGCAGCTCTGTGTGCAGAGCCTGTGCTCCCCCTCCCCTCACTCCAGCTCCCAGGTTCTGTTCTGCTTCCACAGCGGCAGGAGCAGGAGGCAGCTCTTACCACCTCTCTGCACCAGATGGCAGGAAACCTCTTTTTTCTTTTTTCTTTTTATCCACTTGTGTGTCAAAGTGCTCCTCGGGAAGGTTTGCAGAGGCAAACTGGATAAGAGCTCCGCGGAGCTGCTGTTCCACTTAGGTGGGAGCTGTTGGAACAGTTCACATGGGGAAAGTTGAGTCAAGAACTCAGGACGGACCCTTCCAGCACCAAGAAATGGGAGCTGCTAGAGGGGGAGGAGCAGGGCACAAGGTGCAGGGAAGGGGACCTGGTTAGCACCAGCTCCACACTGAGGCTCTGTGCCAGGTTATATCCCAGACCCTCCTCCTCCTCACCAGCTCAAGTGAAATACACCTTTCTGGGTGTACACGAAGAAGCAGCCCCTTCCCTTGGCATACAGCAAGTCCCCGCCCCCTCCTGCAATCTCTGCACCACAGAAAGGCCTGCAAAATCTACATTGAGAATGTTGTTTTTGCCTGTTGCCGGGCTGCACAGAGATGTTCTCTGCATGTGAAAATTACTGTGGTTTGTCCTCACCAAAACTCATGATGAAGCTTGGTCCCTGTGTAATAGCACTGAAAGGTGGGGGGACTTTTAAGAGGCGGGGCCCAATTGAAAGTGATTGGGTGGGTACACCCCAGCTCATAAAGGGATGCTGGTCTCAGAGGAGTGGATTATTCATAGCCAGAAGCAGGTTGTAATAAAAGAGCAAGCCTGGAGCCTCCCTGTTCTCTGACTTCCTTTTCCACTGTGTGAGGCCATGAGTCCCTCACCATGAACCTTCCTCTTTATGAAGTACCCAGCCTCATGTATTTTGTTACAGCACCCAAAAGGGGGGAAAAAAAGACCAAGACTGAGAGTTTAACACAGAGGGTGATGGTTCCAGAATATAGTAGACACATTAGGGGCTTCCGGATGGTGTCTATGGATTCATGCCTAGGGCCTGAGAATATGTTCTGCAGAATGGCCAGCTACCTGCTATTAAAGTAGACCAGAGTAAGAGACGACATGGGATGGACAGGTTGGAGGGAGCCATGTGGAAGGATCCACTGACCTTGCCTGGCTTTGAAATTGGAGGAGGGCACCTCCAGCCACTGGAAAAGGCAACCAGCACCTCCCCACAGCCTCCAGAGGAGAACTGGGGACGCCTTGATTTTAGCTCAGGGAGACTTGGGTCAGACTTCTGACCTACAGAACCGTAGGACAATAGACCTGTGTTACTTAAGCTGCTAAATCTGTAGTCATGTGTCACAGCAGCCGCCGTGGGCTGAGCGGGTCTCCACCCTCATTCACGTATTGAAGTCCTGACCCCTCGCACCTTAGAATGTGACTGCATTTGGAGACAGAGGCTTTGAAGAGGTAAAAAGAGGTGATGATCCTCTGTGCCTGGTGACCCTACATGAAGAGACCAGAGGAGGATGCTGGAGAGGGCAGCTATCTACAAGGCCAGAAAAAGTCCCCAGAACAAAACCAGCCCGCAGCCGCCTTGATCTCAGACTTCTAGCTGCCAGCTGAGAGAACATGAATCTCTGTCATTTAAGACCCTAGCCCAGAGTGCGTGATTACAGCAGCCTTAGAATGCAGCAGCCACAGGAAGCTCACACAGAGAGCACAGAATCCACTCACAGGCCAGGAACGTGCTCAGAGGAGAGACCATCATCCCCCGCAACCCAGCAAGTGAGTTGCAGAGAAGGACCCGAGAGATGCCACCAGGCAGGGCCGCCTGGAGGAACGTTGTGGTCACTGGCAAAGGAAGCCCACAGGGCTTTCCCCCCAAATGGCTCAAGGGCAGATGCCGAGAGCGCAGGACCTGGGCTCACCCACTTCCTCCCAGGGTCATGAGTCCCAGTGTCTTTCCACGATGTCAGAATTTATTGAATAATAACCACTTCAGAAGCCACGCCCCTTTCATTGGTTGTAGTTCACCGAGGACTCAGGTGCCACTTGGTAGTTTGAAGCTGGGTGTTCTGGGTTCTTTTGTTCCAATACGAATTTCTAATCTCTGCAACACTCAAGTCACAGGTAAGGTCACAGAAAAGCTAAGAATGGGTCCAGGGTTCTAGGAGGCCTCAGGGAGACAAAAGCAGACAGCAGGTGTGATCGCAAGAGTCGCTGCAGGTGTTCAAATAAGACAAGGAACCTGCCAGAGAGCCTGTGTAGGGTGCCAGGGTGTCAGAGCAGAGACTGGGGGCTAGGCCAGGGTCTGGAGGGCAGGCAGTTTTTGAAGGGTACCACATGGAGCAGGGAGGCCGAGCTGAGTGGAAGCCCAGGGACAGTCACAGAGTCAGAGTCCCATGACCTGTCCACCACTATCACCAGCTTCAGGGTGCTCCTTCCTTCACAGGTCTCAGGCCGGGGGTTCTTCATCTGGTGGACGTGACCGGCAAGCTGATGTGCCTGGTTTTCCTGATGTGGGCCTGACACCCATGCACGCCTGCGCTTCTGATTTAATTTGGTAAGTTTGTGGGCAGCCATGTGCATTAGTGTGATTGGTTTATTTATCAGGTTACACCTGATGGTTGTGCTGGGCAGAGGGGGGTTGTGTTCTTGTACAAACGAGGTGTGACATCACTCTACATGGCCACTTCTTCTCAAAATGGAGTGACTCGTGGCAAAGAACGGTTCTCTAAAGGGAAGCGCCTCAGGGCCAGGCACAGCCTGAAAACTGCTCTCTGTATAGGTGTTGTCCATCCAGCGCTCCATGGGAGACATCGATTCTCCTGAGCCACACTGCCAGGCTTCATGCCAGGAAGCCCAGGCCAGCCTGTGGTGTGTGGCTTCTCTGAGCCCCTGGATGCTGTGGTGTGTGGCTTCTCTGAGCCTCTGAAGGCTGTGGTGTGTGGCTTCTCTGAGAGCCCCTGAATGCTGTGCTGGAGAAAGTTTACTTTGGGTCTGGCTGGGTTTTCTACCCCTGACTTATTGACTAGAGTCCCAGTTATATAACATTGGGTCTTCACTTCCTGAGATGGGTAAGAATTAAGCTCCATCCTTTAGGACATTTTAAAATAAAAATGTATAAAGTTCCATCTCTGGTTGAGGAGGTCTGGCCCTGCCAGAAGACAGAGGTCTGTCTTGAGGTGGTGATTAATCAAGAGCATTACCGTCTGGGCTGATGCGGCTGGGGCCACGCTGACGGTTTTCTATGCCCTGTTTGGGGAAAAGGTTTTGCTAGGCAAACAGAATGTGTAAATATCATCACCAGGAGCATATTTAACCTGCTTAAGAGAACAAATGGACCTCAAGTAATTTGACAGCAATCATTCACATTCTGATGATTAATTTACCCTCTTAATTGGGTTTGTTTATATATGAAGGAGGCTTACCAAAAAATTCTATGTAAAACTTTTTAAATTTTCTGATTAAATGTGAAAGTAGTGCTAATGAGGTCGTACCAGGGCCCAAAGAAACTAGAAATCATCCATTAAAGTGCCGCCCAGGAATAACTACCATTCCCACTCTCTCCACCCCTTGCCCTGCAGTCCCCACTCGCCCTCAACAGACTCTGGGGAGAGATAAACCTGAGTGCAAACCCTCTCTTTCCCATTTGCTTGCTGTATCAACTGGAGCAAGATATTCTCCCTCAAATTTTCCATCTGCAAAAAATAGTATTTGCCTTATATCCAAGCATCCAAGGCGGGGAATGCAGGTGTTTTCTCAGAAAGCAATGCCTGCACGAAAGAAATACTTAACAAATGGTGGTCTAGTGGTGTGTGCAGAAAGGAGTTTGCAGAGCAGGCCTGGCTGTGGAAAGGGTTCCCACCAGGAGCTGGCGAGAGCAGCTCACTGCACCTGTGCAGAGGATACAGCGTCAGCTGCACACCTGTTCTCCCGCTGGGTGTCAGAACGCGGGCACGTGCCAGGAAAGAAGATGCCCATGAGATCAGCTCCCAACAGCCCTGGGCCCTGAGTGTCCAGAGCTTCCCCAGTTAACAGCGCATCACACATGTTGTCACAGTTCCTTGCTGGTGAGCAAGCGACTCCACAGGGTGGGGACTCTTGGAGACTTGGAGACGTGCGCCTGGTTTCCCCATCTCCATCCCACATCCCTCTTCTCTTCGCTGACTTTGCCCTAAGTCACAGCTGTGGGTGCAGCCATGTGCCACGTCCTGTGCACCACCTGGGGAACCACAGTACTGGGGGTGGCCTTGAGGACCCCGAATCCTGTCTCTGGAGTCTGACTCTGGTCCTATCCCAGCTCTATATCCTGTGGCCTCCATGTGGCAGGTTCCTGGCAGGACTCAGATGGCCACGGAGAGGGGCTGGTGCACACAGGCTCCTTAGGAGGTGCTGTCGTGTCTGTGGAACAAGAGGACAGTACAGCAGCCCGGGTGGGTGGGGGCGGGTCCTTCCTGAGAGACATGGGGTCAGGAGCCAGGTGCCAGTTATACACGGTGTTGGCTGCAGGTGTGGTTTCTACACAATGATTTCTGCCCTCCTTTGTAGACTTTGGAGTCCATGTCCAAACAATATTCAGAAGAGAGAAAGAGAAAGGAGGAGGAGGAAGAGGTAGGAATAGAGAGGAGAGGAAGGAAGAAGGAAAAATAAGAGTCTGGCCTAGGCTCTCTAATTTGCATCTTCCCCTCCCGGGCCTCATAAGGTGTTCCAGAATCTATCCCATCCTGCCTCCTTGGCCAGCCACCACCCTGAATTCCCTTTCTTCACCTCCATTGTCAAACCTCCCCAGGGGCATTCCGTGCCCCTTTCTTGGGGCCATGTCCTGCTGGGCCCAATCAGGCCCCACAGCGGCCAGTCCCCTCCCAGCCTCTTCCCTTCCCCAAGCCTCAGCCCAGGTCTGGGAGAGGAGGGCGGAGCCAGGAAGGGCTAGTGGGCAGCGCAGCCCTCCTCTCCTCTCCTGGGCGCTCAGAACCCACAGGCGGGCACCTCACCAAGCACACTGCCCCGCTCCCTGCACTTCCCCGTAGCCACCCCGTTCCCAGGGAGGCTGCGAGCAGAGCACACCACAGCCTGGAGCAAACCAAGGCCCCGGGAATGAGGCAGGTGGGAACCCCAGGCAGCAGGGGTTCCTCTTAAAGGCACTGTCTCACCATTATTTCCCATTCAGACGTCATCGCCTGCCCCTAGATGCTGAAGCGTCTCCCCTGTGCTTCCTTCTGGTATACTCAGAGTTCCTGGCCTTACGTTTAGGTCTCTGATCGATTTCGAGTGACTGTGTGCAGGGCAAGAGCTTGGAATCCAGTTCCCTTCCACACATGGATTTGCTGTTTTCCCAACACCCCTCGTTCAAGAGGCTGTGTTTTCTCCAACGTAGATTTTGGGCACCTTTGTCAAGAATCCGGTGACTGTGGCTGTGTGGCTTGGTCTCTGTGTTCATGAACAGAGAAGGGCGATCATTAGGACAGAGGGAGGGGCTGGAGGGGGGAGGGAAGGAGAGCACCAGCGAGTGAAGTAGAGCGAGCTGCTCTGTGCACGTGAGGATCCGCTGGAATGAAACCCACTATTCTGTATAATTAACAAGTAGTCATTTAAAAAAAAAAAAAAGGGACAGTCTCAACAGGGCTGCACTAGGGGAGGGCAAATAGCCCCAGCCCCGGCACGATAATGAAGGAGTAAATCAGGTGACGGAGAGATAAAGGGTAATGAGATCTGGGCCGGGGACGCTGGGAGGAGGGAGCCAGGGACAGAAATGCAAGGAAGAGGATCCAGTCCCTCAGCCGCCCTGGTTGCCCACGGCAACCCATTTCCTCGTGGTCATTTCCATAATGTTGCTGTCCTCCCTGTGGGGCTTCCTACTGCAAACAGAGACCCAGCATCAAAGGAACACACTGTGTAACTATGCAGGTTAATTCAGCCCTCATTAAGCACGAGCCAAATAAGACCCATTTAATTACCTACTTAACTTGAACACGGAGCAAAAAGCCCCACTTTGTTTGGAAAAGGGCCCCAGTGGACAGATGCTTTCCCACTGGCCCTAGCAGAGTTACAGGATTGGTCTGCATCACCAGACGCAGCCTCTGCAGGCTCTCCGACTTTAAAATGAAGAAGAATCAGAAGGCACTGCAGCCAGGGGGTGGAGGAGCCTCAGGCATTTAAGGCAGCAGGGAGCTGCAGCTCTGCCAGCTGGGAGGCCTCAGGCAAGTGACTTGACACCCTCCAGCCTCAGCTTCCTCCTCGTGAAGTGGGTATAACAAAAAATCCTGCCTCCATAAGTCACGGTGATGATTAAATGAGATAATAAAGGTGAAATTCTCGAAAGGGTTTGGCATATTTAAAAGGTTTGTTGTTATTTTTATTATTGCTGCTACTACTGACATGAGCAGACCATAAACATATTCCCTAAATGCTCTGATGTCCAAGAAGATAGAAGGAAGGTGAGCGTGGGACTCACCTAGTTCAGCCTCTTTTCTTGAATTTACTAATGGCTTCAAAGGACTTGACTGATGTTTTCTGGGTATTAACACAAAGTATGGGTTAAGAGAAGCATACCTGGGAGCAATTGATTGGATATGAGGGGCAGCGAGGCAGTTTGCTATCTAGGTTGAATTCACAAGATAAAGAATAAACCAGATCTTCCCTGGAGAAGGTTTTCTCCCCATCACCATATACACACACACACACACACACACACAGACCACTCACATTTTTCTATATTGGAAGGCCACTGCTTATTTTCATTACAGACTTGCAATGTCAATGTCTTTTAAATAGCTAAAAATCCTTTGAATCAGAGCCATCAAATTTCCTCTCTCTCATCTTCATGTCCTATTATGCAGCGTCCATTTTCAAGGTCACTTTATGGTCCAATGTGGCTACTGCAGCTCCAACCATCACACTAAGGTTCCAACCAGCAGCAAGTAGGGGAAAAGTCAGCTCTTATAATGGCCTTTTGACTTGGTAAACATATGCCCAGAGGGAGCATAAAGGCAGATAAGTCCTCACTTGGACTCTTGCAATAGCTTCCTAACTAGGTTCCCTGGTCTACTATAATACCCTCTCAACTAGGTTCAGTCCAGCCTTTAGAGTACTCCCTGCAGACTCAAGTCAGTCTGTTCTTTCCTACATCCAATTTAATAAAACTAGTGCCCCCAGCAGGAGCTCTCTGCCCCTGTGTCTCTAAATGTAAAACTCTTAGTAAATGGCAAGGAGGTGTTTTGCTTTGACCAAAAGCGTCACATGGAACTTTCAGTAAAGACATAGCTTCCTGGTCCCTTCAGAGACCACTGAATCTCCTGGAGAGGACTGTGCCACTCAGCATAAAAAGTCCAGTGTTCTGATGCTCATCGGTCACTCCATTGCCAACACAGAGTGTTGTTTCTGTTCTGAAGGGGTGAGCAAGGTGGACCTGGAGGTTCATTTGAGTTTTGAATAAGCTCCCAGGCAAAGGCAATGTCCTCCAGGGTCTGAGAACCTCAGCTTATAAGTTTTCCTGTAAATCCCCTCTCATCTGAAGGCCTTCCCCAGACAATGGGAGTTCAGTGAGTTCCTCCACCTCCTGAGGGTTTTTCTCAGCAATTACTTGAGAATGCAAATAGTACCCAGCATGTAGTAAAGGCTCAATGAATGTCAACTCCTCGGATGACTTGTCTTGTTATCATTATTCTCTTTCAACCCTGGACTAGGGAGCCCACAATTATTTGCCAAACCTCCAAGTAACTTTAACATGTTCGGGTTGTTAGTAGGTGGTTTGCCCTGGAAGGCAGTCCCCTCTTCCAGCTGCAGCCTCCAGATGTGTATCTGCCAGAACACCTAGACCCCAGAGGCACACAGTGAGAAACTGTGACCTCAAATGCAGGAGGTGGTGTTTTCTAACTTAGGTGCTTGTGGATCCAGAATAAATTTTTTATTCATGCCAGTGATTGCAACTCAAAGTTCTCTGCTTCTCTTCTGTTCCACTTTTGCAGGACAGCTTCAAGGATGAAGAGTCGACATCACCTCGTTAAAAAATTGTGGAACTAATACGTGAATATGATATCATTATGAAAAAATACTTAACACAAAGTAAAATTTCTCCTTGACGATTGCTTCCCAATTCCAATCTTCTAGAGATAACCACTAATATTAGGTCTAGCCAGATGAAATTGGTACTCTTCTACCCTTTTTAACGTGTAAAAAGTCAATTTTATAGGTTCAACTGGATAGACTGATATGTACCTTTCAGAACTCTCTCCTATGCAAAGGAGGTCTAATGGCTTTTGATACTCTTGCCATTAAGAGGTGAAGATTACATGAGCCTTCTTCCTGAATCTGGGTGGCCTGTGCCTGTTCTGACAATGGAATAGTGCAAATAATGCGTCTACATGATGTTCACAGCTAAATCCTAAGGACCATAAGCTTGTGCTTGTTCACCAAACCATTCACCCTTGGCACCCTGAGCAACCACCTAGGAAGTCTGAGGCCGCCATCATGGGAGGAATCCCAAGCCAACATGTAGAGACCACATGTCTGTAACTGTTCCAAGTGACAGTTCCACCTGAGTCCAGGCTTTGAGTTATCTTAGCCCAGTAGACAGACACATGAGAAACAAAACTTCCAGTTGATTCCTGACCCAAGCCTTTTAAGTTCTTTAATCTGAACCTCTGGACACTGTGGAATACACTATTTACTGTGTCCCATCTGGGCTCATGGTCTATGGAATCCATGAACAAAATAAAATGTTTTTTGTAAATGCCACCATATTTTAAAGGTTTACACAATAACAGAAAATTGAAGGAGTGGGGTAACACTCTGAGTATAGAACTTATGTGAATTTAACTGCATGCTCACAAAGGAAGTGAAAAATGGGGGTCGGGGGACTTGAACTAACTAGAGCAGGGAGTCCAAGGATGGTCATTGCACTGGGTGGGTGAGCACGTGCCTAGCTAGATGGGGGCAAGGATGACACAGGAGAGGGGACTCTCCTGCTCCAGGGGGCCCCAGCTGGGACAAATATTTCAGGGCCAGAGAGGTAGGGATGCTAATCATCCTTCCTGCTCAGTGTAGCACAAGCAGATTGTCCCGCCCTAGATGCTCAGACCCCCCTGTGGGGAGACTGTGTTCAATCTCATTTCTGAGGGTGCTCATGGTGTGAGACCTGAAAGGCAAGTCTTTCTTTTTGCTAGATTTGTGTGGCCCCCAGACACTAACTGCCATCTTCACCTGGTGCTTGGAGAAACCTCAGTCAACACCGACAGCTGCATTTGACTTGGGAAAGAAGGACTGTCCAGCTCCAAAGAGGCTCTTTCCAGAGGGATTTTATAAATAAATTTTGATTGTACAAAACCTCCCTCCCATGTCACATTCCATCCCACTCCTGGGAAATATAAATAGTCCAGAAATGCAGATGCATAGAAATGGGCAAATTTGGAGGAATGTGATTTTAAATCATGAATGGTATAAACTAGTTACGATATTTCTAGATTTTATTTTAAAGGGAGATTTATCCTCTGTCAATACATAAAATTTACTCTATTCTTTCAAACTTCTGAAGAGATGTCTATTGTGTGAATACCCTGTCGTTAAACACTTATATATCGATAGACATTCAGATTGCTACAGTTATTTGCAATTGCAAATAATAAGCAACAAGTGCAGGTATTTGTCTTTGAATTTGTGGCTCATCTAATGCATTTCCCCAGGATAGGCATCCGGGTGTTAGAATATGGGTCTGGAATGGCCCCTTGTATGTTCAGAGTTGGGGCTTTGGGGAAGTGACTGGTTCAGGAGGATTCTGACCTTTTCAGTGGATTAATCCACTGATGGCCAAATGAACTACTAGGAGTTAGCTACTAGTTGAAGATCACAGGTCACTGGGGACTTGTGCCAGAAGGGCTTATCTTCTCCTGAGCCCCTTCCCCTCCTTCTCCCTCTCTCCTCATCCTTCTCCCTCTCTCCCTCTCTGTCCTTCCCTTCTCCCCTCCCTCTCTTTTTCTCTCATTCTCTGCTTCTGAGCTGCCATGAGCTGAGAAACTTCCCTCCACTGTGCCTTTCTGCTGTGATGCTCTGCCTCACCTCAGGCCCAGAGCAATGGAATCAGCCAACCATGGACTGCATCCTCTAAAACTGTGAGCCAGAATTAATCTTTCCTCCTCCAGGCTGTCTGTTTTTCTCAGATATTTGTCACAGCAACAGAAAGCTGACTAACCCTCCAGGTGAGGGATCACTGAGTTGAATATTCATAATCTTCATGAACCTGCCAAATTGCCTTCCAAACCGTGGAAATAACTTCCATTTCACCAGCAATGTTTGGGGATGTTCCAGTCATCTCTAGACTTTTCTTGGGAAGTAATTCAGAGGTCTTGTAACAGAACCCCCTTGAAATTAAAAGCCCTTTGGTGTTTGTTCCCCAATTTCCTGGTTCTTATTTATCTATGTCAGTAGAAGCTGAGAAACTTCCCCAAAGCCCAGGCCACACCAGCAAAGGTTAACAGACAGGAATTGTGGCATGTTCTCTGGCTAGCACAGCCTAGCTAAATCTACCTATGGATGTTTTCTCACTTTGTGACTATAAATTGTAACCATTTCTACAGGACCAGCAGAGACAGATCAGCTGCTTCTCTCCAGTTTTGGCCAAATACCTGAAACTCAGTTTTCCTTTTTTCTTTTTCTTTCTTTCTTCTTTTTGGTACCAGGGATTGAACCCAGGGGTGTTTAACCACTGAGCAACACTCTCAGTTTTTTTAATTTTTTC
Organism: Geosciurus inauris; assembly: GCA_004024805.1. Lineage (NCBI taxonomy): Eukaryota > Metazoa > Chordata > Mammalia > Rodentia > Sciuridae > Geosciurus > Geosciurus inauris. The sequence continues at coordinate 37,505 of PVHX01004833.1, read as the reverse complement.
TTTAGAGACAGGGTCTTGCTAAGTTGCTTAGGGCCTTGCTAAAGTGCTGAGGCTGGCTCTGAACTTGTGATCCTCCTGCCTCAGCCTCCTGAGCCACTGGGATTACATGTGTATGCCACCATACCTGGTACCATTTTTCCTTTTTATATCATGTGTTTTGCAGTACTGGGGATTGAACCCAGGGGTGCTCTCTACCACTGAGCTACATCCTCAGAATTTTTTACTTTTTATTTTCATATTTATTAAGTTGCCCAGGTTGGCCTCAAACTTGCGATCCTCCTGCCCCATCATCCCAAGTAGCTGGGATTTTATGCATGTGTCACTGTGCCCAGTTCATTTGCTTATTTCTCATGTGGGCAGGCAACCAAATCCAGAAGCTGGGATCCAGGCAATGTCATTGGCTTGGCTAAGGTAATAGAATGGCATCTCCAGCAGGACCACAATGCCACCATGGCTGGCCCACCCTGGAGGAAGGCAGCTAGTATGGAATATCCCTACAGCTGCAAACCGAGTCTTGGTATCAGACCCCTCTTTACCTTCAACCCAGCATTGACTGCCCTCTGCCACTTTTGATAGAATGGAAAAATGAAGTTTTAGGAATCTCTGGGTCCAATGTTTGGTTGTCCCTAAGTTCATGAACTGTCCTAGCAGTTCATGTTGGCCCTTGACTTTTTCTTTTCCGTTATCTGTGGGTTGTTTTAGCCAACCCATGGTTTCTCCAAACAATTTAGTGTCCTTTCTTGAACTGACTGACAGGAAACTTGGCCTTGTCTCTTGTTTGGTGCCAGTTTGTTCAGAAGACACAGGAGGTGTAGAGAATTAGTGTTGGTGTGGGACATCTCTGTTGTGAAAATAAAAAGTACTAATTTTATTTCAGAGCTCCTAAAAGGAGTTTTGGATACAAGTTTTCACATATACATGCGAAAGTGCCCTCCAATTTAATGCAACTGTTTTATGTTTGTTAACTTGAAAACTGGCCTAACTGACGCTATAATGTCTCATGGCTGCCGCAGCACAGATTCATCTACGTGAGTGTGCTCTAGGCTGTGCCTGGGGAATTCCTTTTCAGAAGTGTATACACCATTTCCAGGTTGGAAGAAGGTCCCCCGGCTTGTCCAGGAGGTGCTCATAAGGGTGTGGTCACCCCTGCACCCTGGGCTACCATACCTCCCTCAGTATATGGGACTTTTTGAGACACGTAAGAAGTGATCTTGGGCCCACTGGGTCACCTTAGGAAGGATTCCTAAAAAGCAGTACATCTTACTGACCCAAAGCACCTCCCCAGCACTGACGCGTGCATGCTCCAGTCAGCAGACAAGCTTCTAACAAAATGAGCTCTAAAAATAGGCAAAGTTTAATTAGAACTCACCTGGGCAGACTGTCCCAGGATTTCTGGAAATAATTCTAGCTGGGATATCCACACGGCTATATTTAGAATTTATGGGGTTTTTTCCTCTAGTGAATTCCCTTATGGTTCTGTTCACTTAAGTTACATGTTTTTGTTTTATCTGATTGAAAGCTTTTGATTTTCTCTCTATCTTGCCAGCACTCTCTCTTCCTCTCCTAAGAAAACCAGCTAGCTATTCAAGATTGCTGAGCCTTAGATAAGATTCTATGTTTTTGAGATGTAAATTTTCTACCTGGCCTCAGCTGAGAGTCTGACTTTGGGAAATTCAAATTGAAGATTTAAGAGTGCTTCAGACTATGTCAGATCAACCACCTGGCTTTTAAAACTGGCAAATGGGAAATCAAAACTTTAAAATTTGGGGCACCTATATGCTAATGTTTACATAGTGTTTGTTCGTGTCATACCAAATTGGCTCCTAGCTAGGTAGGTATTTGCATGACTTAAAAGCTCTTAAGTTAGCCCAAATGCCTTTTGAGTTATATAACTTGGTAAATCTGTGATCAATAATTTGAACTTATTGATAATATCTTTAAATTTTTTTTCCCTGACTTACTAGCCAGTTGGGTTAATATTTATTTCTAGATACTTAAGTTATAACATTCAGTGCTTTCCATACACAGTAGCTTTCAGGATTTGGCAAAAAGAAATAACTTAAAATGTTAACTATGCTGGATTTCCATGGTAAATCAAAAATTGCTGTTAAAATAAATGTTAGATAAGTAAGTAGGACATTTGTTTAAAAATATTGTCAGTGTTTAGAAAATCTCTCATTTTACTGTAATAGAACACAGGTGAAGCTATTCTAAATAGAATTATTACCATTTACGTGGCCTGTTAATGAATGTTTATGTGGTCTAATGCCAACTGTCCATGATAAAAACTAGGAAGCCTTACCTGCTTTGTTATAACAAATGAGCTACTGCTATTTTCTTATATATCCTTTGCTTAGGTTGGATTCTTTAAAATATAGCTTTTAAATGAGTTTGTTTTACAGGGAAATCTTAATTCAGTGGCAAAATTCTTAGCCTTTGCATACCTCAAATCTGTTGTTTCTTTTCTTTTTTTTTTTTTTGACAAATGTATAATGCTTATATCTATATTTGGAATTCATTGTTTGCCTAGAATATTAATTGTTCATTGGATTTGGAGATTCACAAGTGAGACTATACACTAAACACAGGCATGGGCTGAATCCTAAAAGGTGTATAATTGTTATTTATTTACATATTGCCAGAACTCTTAAGCTCTAGAAACTCAATTTTATTTGGTGTTTCTTTCCTTGTTCCAGGCCTAAGATAAGCCAAAATAAATAACAGATGATTTTTAAATGCTAATATGCATATATGGCTTCTGTTTCTGATTTCTAGAATAACATCATTCTATAAGGAGCTAAAATTTGTGATGTTTTTGTTATTGTTGTTGTAAATTGATTATAAATCCTAGCAGTACTTTTATAAATTAACTATCAGTCTGTTGACATATTCACTCAGTAACCTAAATGTTACATGCATTTCCCACACTTTGATTGTTATATTCTTTATAACAGGTAGAAGAGAAATTGATGTTTTATATGTGTTTTTAGACATTAATTTTTCAGGTTAATTTTCCTTTTTAAGTTTATTTTCAAAACCCTGTTATTAGAAAAATGGTTTGTTCTTCTATACAAGTCCTGAATTTGTGATTGTTGAAGATAAAATTGATATTAGCCTCAATATACACAGATTAAAATCCTATTTTCATTTGATTCCAATGTTACGTCTAAAGAATTCTCTGTAAACAAATATCAGTTCCTTTGCTAACCTCCAGTTGAAAATGAGTTTGGTGCTGTTTATAGAACAACTCAGCACTTTCCACTTACAGCTTTATATCTTCTGTATAAACTGTGTTTTATTTTTTCATTATCAAAATACTTTGCTGCCTTCTTAAAATGTCCCTCAAAGCTGCTAAATGGATCGGATGCTATGTCTGATGGCAAATGTTTAGTTTGCTTCAATTAAATGTTGCAGAATCCTTTTTGCTAGGAAAGGGATTATTTATTTAGGCAGTTAAGTGTAGATCTATCTTTCTAATACATCATCAGGTCCTGGGAGACGAGGTCTCTCCAGAGAAAGGTGCAAGGAGTGCCCAGAGAGAAGGGGGAACTCAACTCAGGCCCATCAGAGCCCTTGCCTTACATAACAGAAAAGAATTTCAGCACATGCCAGTCAGAGTGATAGACATTTATTTAGGAAGCAGATACACACTCAAGGGAGAATGAGGGTTACCTGAACAGGTAGATGCCTATGGGGATAAAGTAAGGAATAAACATCCAGGAGAGAACGTGGGCTATCTCGTGAGTGAGAGATGTGCAGGTGCTGGGGTCGTCTTTCTTTAAAGAAAACTTAGTAAGGGATAGGCGTGACAAGGTGGGGATGATCTCTGCCTGGTGATTACAAAACAGTTACGGTGGTCTGATCAATCTCAGGATCTTTAGACTGACATGGTCTCCATTATCTGATCAACAGATAATGCTGGAAGCCCCTTAAGTTATAGGACTCTTAAAATATCAGATCTCTCTCTACTCGATCTATTTATTGGGGGGGTTAATTAACAATGCATGGGTAGATTTTATAGATTTCTCAGAAATTTGGGGATGACAGGCCTGGGACCCTGTGAGGCCTGGAAAAAGGGAACTTCTGAATTCAAATCTCATTTCCTCTTCCCTCCTTTATGTCTTCTTTCCACCTCTTTCTTGTTTCTTCTATCCTAACTCAATCATACCTGTTTTCTTCTTCAAAATTTGTATTATTTTAAATGTCATTATTTTCTACCTAAAGACACAGAATAATGATGAGCATTGTTTGGGGAACTATAATTTTACCTTGAAAGATTTTTTAAGTTTTGGCGTATGTAAGATATAATGAGTATGGAATATAAATATTCCTTGAAAACAATGTAAACTCAATGAGAGGTTATTATATGCCACCAAGTAGCACCTGAGGTCAAAACACACCTGTTTTGTTACAAATGAGTATATTTGATATGAAAATCAAAAAAAGAAAAAAATTGATAAAAAAGAATAGACATTAATTGAGCTAAAAATGTAGAAAATAGTTTTACCTTTCTGGTTTGCTTTATTAATGCTTAAATTCTAGAGGAAATTAAAATAACTTTAAAAATCCACTTATGGGTAGTATCCAGCAGTTTGACAATACCCATAGTTATAATAAACCTAAAAATTGATATTGCTGTAAAATGAATCCTCAACTATTAAAACACTGAGACATTTGCATTTGTATTGTTCATGTAAAATATTTAAATATGTTCTGGTCAGAGACAGTGTATTTTAAAAAAATCTTTAGATAAAAAGTATTCTATTTAAGATTTATAGGTAATTAAGTTGACCCTACATAAAGAGTTATTATAGGGCTTTCAAAAATCAAGATGTAATGCACTGATATAAAACCAAATATCTTGGTTTTTTTTTACATTAAAACAATAAGGATTTCTTAACATTTTAATCTCTTCTTAGCAAAGTTCACAAAGATCCAGTTTAAAGATTTTTATGGCTTATCAAGATGACCTCCCATTTCTATGTTTTCTGCTGGTTTTATTAGATTGTTGATTGCTTAAAGGAAAAATGAAGTCCTCTAAGTTTAGGTTTTCCTCAAAACTTTTGTTTGTTCTGAAGTCTCCTTTTGGTTTACAGCTCTGGTTAAATGAGCTACTCCTCTTATAATGGTATGACATGTTTTATTGCTATAGACTCTAAAATCTATAAAGCTTTGAAAATCTGATAGTCCTGATTGTTGTTTTAACATCTTGTAAAGGTAACTAAATTGTGTGGCTAATTGCTAAACTCTCTGTGTAATGATAGTACCTCAGGAATTGTCTGTAGTCATCTTAGATAACATGAGCCATGTCCTTGTAGTTATTAAGGAGAAATCTTACTTTATTCATCTTCCATTCCAAGATGGATGTAAAGTTAAAGACTTTAAGATATGTGTAAGACTGGCTATATTTTAACATTTATCCCAACTATACCACTTGCATTATGGCTTTCTAAAATAGGTTTAAGGTATAATATATGTGTGTGTTATTAATTGCTAAAATAACATTAGTTCCTGTAGTCTGCATTCCTAATTGTCACACTTCTATGAAATGTACCCATAAAAAGAAGTCTAAAGATGTGGTAAAATGCATTTATAAGCTTTCTACCCAAGTGGTAATGAACCTTGTTTCGTATAAGAAAGACTAACAGACAGTCTTTAATGTAAATCTCTGATGGAGCTACTTTTTGTAGACAAGTTGGTCGTCATTGATTAGGTAAAAGTGATACAACTAAAGTGATTGTTTATCAGCGCTGATGGGCAGGGGGCACCAGGAAAAGCAGCAGGAGAGAGGACACAGAGGAGAAGCAGCAGCCTGCACATTTCAGGGACCTGCTGGATGTGAAGGGCAAACTGCAGGACAGACACATTCATGGCTTCTACCTTGCTAACAGGGTGAGAAGGAAGAAAATCTAGCACAGGCCAGGTGGAAACCCAGGCGAGCTCTCGCAGCGTCAGAGAACACGCAGAGCTAACACGGATTGACGGAACGGAACTAGCTCAGAGAGATACCTGCACAACATTATCCCACAAAATGCATCTTTATTGATTTCAATCACACAGGAAAATGAATTTCACAAAGTACATTACACAACACTTACTTGTAAATCGATGCAAAAACTGTATAATTGTGTTGGAAAACTACTGAACCAGAAGATACAAAGTCAAGGGGAGAAAAGAGAGGACAAAACTACAGGACCCATGACAATAGATGACCACGCTGTCTTATATCCTCTGAAAATGTGAGTTACATGTGCACCTGCACACGTGTTTATATGTGCCTGTGTGTGGGTACATGTGCACACATGTACATGTACAGGAGCACTCCCCATACCTTCAACCCCTCCCTTCCCTCTTCTCCCATTCTATGGTGATGAAACGCATGCCCGGCAGAGCGTGCCTCATTGGTTGTAACCTCAGGGCCGTGATTGGTCCGAGGACCCTATATAAGCCTCTGTACTTCCTGGAATAAATGGGTTCTCCCTCCGGCAGAGCAGTCTTACCTACCCCCAGAGCCTGGGTGGAGTGACTCCCCGGACCATCACCCCAAAACCTCGTCCCATGAGGCCCCACTTGGTCTTCCCTGAAGACCCCTTTTCGTCTCTCGGGACCCCAACTTGTCAAGCAGACCCACAAGGCACGACTTCAAACAATCTACATGTATGTATAGCCTTACTATGTAGTTAAGGAAATTCTAAATTATTAAAAGACAAACCACTACATTTAAAGCACCATTTAAGAGTAATTATTAAAAATGCTAATAATGAAGCTGGGCACGGTGGCGCAGGCCTGTAGTCCCAGTGGCTCAGGAGGCTGAGGCAGGATGATTGCGAGCTCAAATCCAGCCTCAGCAAGGGCGAGGTGCTGAGCGACTCAGTGAGACCCTGTCTCTACATAAAACACAAAATAGGGCTGGGGATGTGGCTCAGTGATGGAGTGCCCCTGAGTACCAAAAAAAATAATAATAAAAGTAATAATGATAATAACTGTAACAATAACCACCATGAAACATAACATGTGCTTCTGTAACCCTCTAGAAGAATTTTGACATCGTCTATGTGGTCTTTCACAATAATGCCCTGAAGTAAGGCAAAATTATAAGTTTTATGATCACCAAAGAAAGTTAATATGAATTAATATGAATTAATATGAATTCAGAAGTTTCTCACCTGGAGTCTACCTTTTCATCCAAGGTCTATAGAAAAGACTGGGATAATTTTCTATTTCTTAGCTTGCATACAACTGGGTACACATGAGAATGTGCATTTGTCAGAAGTGGGGAGTCTTTGGACAAGTCCCCCCAAATTTAAGAACCACTGAAACAGAAAGAACAAGCTAAGAATTTGAAATTAACAAAATGTCGACTGAAGGAAATGGGCTGACATTTCAAAATAAATGTTATAGTCAGATGGAATAATTGACACCTTGAACCTGTAGTTGCATATGTGAGAAGCGCGCTCACCTGCCAAACCCAATGAGTGGGCTCGGAGACACAGAGTACTACCGGAAGCAGGGCGGTGAGTGACAGTGCTGCAAGATCAGAGCGGCCCACCCGGAGCAGAGACCATCCCCATTTCATCCCCTAGTGCGCCAGGTCCCTCCCCTGGCTCCTCAATGGCTAAAAAGTATGGGGTGTGCAATCTTTCTGAACATCACCTAGGTTTTACTGCCTCCTATTGGGTTATTTCAAGTTATGACGACAGGGACCTCCAGTGGTCTCCACCTCCGTTTTTTCCCCTGTGGTGGGAAGGCCTTTCCGGGTTAGTGCATCTTGGCACACAGGCAGTTCCTCTCTGTTGGTCAGGCTGGGCCCCTTCTTCCCAACTCCTGTGGGTCAAAGGGCTGTGGATCTGTGACACTCAGGTGTTAGCTGCTGGAAGTCACTGTTCCATTTCCCCACTGGCTGTTTTCTTTTCATATCCACAGTAATTTTACATTTAAGGCCAAATACTGTTTGTGGGAAATGGACTGCCAGGCTTTCTGTCACTCAGTTATAGATGAACTGCTTGACCAGACCCAAGACAAAAATGCATCCTCCTGCCTTGAACTCTGTGTGTGTGTGGCGGGGGGAGGGGGGTTTCACAACAGTTTTCAGACATTGGACAATCAGCAGAACAGGAAAGTTACCCTCAAAAGAGAAAAAAAGAACAAGGGAAGCCCTCCCCCCACCCCACCAACTTGTTCAGCTCATTACCTGAAGAGGTTTTCAGAAGAGAATGCAGTGAGAGAGAATCCAGCAACCTGATGATTTTGAGGAGCTGAAGAAGAGGTTGGGAGCCTGGGAGCTCCAAGAGGCCGGCGTGTGCCTGGCCAAGTGCTGCAGAGGAAGACCCACCCGGGCAGAAAGCTCTGGAGTCTGTGGCTGAAAACTAACCTGTGCCCAGATAAGAGGAAACTATCTATGGCTAAAAAGAACCACCAGGAGGAGGAGGCAGAGCAACCATTGTGCCTGCCCAGACCTGGGACCATTTATATGTTCACCACCCTGCACACAAACATGGCGCTGGACAGAAGGCTGGGACAGGTCTCACCAGAGCAGTAGAAGCAAACCCTGGCTATTCTGGACCTACAGTAACTGAGGTGAGAAGCCAACTTTGAGAGAATCAAACTGATTTCAAGTAATTAACTGTATCCCAGGACCATGTTCAACAAAACTGAAAGAACCACAACAAAACCCTGCAACCAACAACATATTTCTAACACCAGTCAATAAAAATGATGAGGAGAAAAAAAGAAGTGGAAAAATATAACCCCCAATCAGAAGAAATCCCGGCCAGTCTAATCAGACCCAGGCATGAGAAACATGACAGAATTAACAAAGATATATAGCTACGATATTGAGCTAAATAAATTCAATATGCCCCAAAGCCAGATGGAAAACATTGGATAGAAATGGAAGCTATAGAAAAGATTAAGGTACATTTCTAGAGATGAAAACTATAATATCTGAGATGAAAAATATTATTGACAGAATTAATGGGAGATGAGACAATAAGGAAGGGAGGGGAGTGTTGCGTAGGGAAGGAAGGATAAAGACAGAAAGAACAGTGAGCCTACAGACATGGCACCAGAAACTTTCCAAAATGAAGCATGTAGGAGACCACCAACAAATGGACAGCCCATCAGTGAGCCGTGGGACAGTACCAAGCAGCAGAGCACATGCAATTGGAGTCCCAGAAAAGCCAGAGGTAGGAGAGAAAGAACATTAGAAGAAATAATAGCTCAATATTTCCCAATGTTAATGAAAACTATAAACCTACAGATCCAAGTAACTCAAACCCCAAGCAAAAGCCATAGGAAGAAAAATCACATCAAGTCATGAACAAAAATCAAATGTCAGAAAGCCAATCACAATAAAGACAAAATCTTAAAAGCAGAGGAAAAAAGAGATTATTCATAAAGAACCAAAGTGATATTAGCAACAAACTTCTCCTCACACACTGTGCAAGATGAATACCAAGAACTGACATTTTGAAGTATGAGAGAAAACAGTCGACAAGCCAAGAATTCTGTAGTGAACCAAAATATCCTTAAAAATGAAGATCATCTTTAGCCAAACACATGCTGAAAGAATTTACCACCAGTGTATCAGAAGAATAAGAAATTTCTTTCATTTCTAATAAGGCCAAGATCAAGATAAAATGGAATTGCAAAAAAAAGAAGAAAAATGCTGCAAAAGAAGCTAGAGAAAAAAGATAGCATGTCCAAATATCAGCTATGTGTAGAAATGAATAGCAACAGGCTACACTGAAATACAACCATATTGATACTTATATTAAATAGAAATGGTCTAAATACCACTAATCAAAAGACACGGGTTGTCAGATTGCATAAAATAGAAAGTCCCATGTATAATCTAATGATTAAAAGAGTGATTTTATGTAAAGATAGAAAAATTATTAGTGAAAGGACATTTAAAAAAAAACCATACTCCACTCTGGCGGGAGGCTGGTAACGCGCAGGTTTGAGGGTGTGGACAGGGGTGACGTGGGAGATCTCTCTACCTTCTGTTCAATTTTGCTGTGGAACTAAAACTGCCCTAAAGAATAAAAAGTCTGTTTTTAAAATATGTATAATATGACCACCAATCCAAAGAATGCGAGAATGGTCATCTTAATCTTAGAGTAAATTTCAGAACAAGAAATATTACCTGAGATAAAAATGGACATTTCTTGATGATAAAGGGGTCAATTCATGAAGAGAACCAAAACATGTATATGGACCTTATAAGATCAAAAAAGTGGCTAAAAAACCAAGCAATATAACTACAAAAAGCAAGTGATAAATTCACAGTTATAGTTAGACCTCTCCATATCCTTCCTTTAATAACAGATTAAATAATCAAGTATGTAGATGCTTAGCAAGGACATAAAAGACTTGATCAACATTATCAACCAACTTTTATAGAAACTCACAGACCAGTTCACCCTAGAGCAGCAGGATGTACCTTCCCTAAAGAGAACATTTCTCAAGACAGGCCATATTCTGGATCATAAAATCACCTTCAAGAAATGTAAAGAATTGAAATCATACAAAGCATATTCTCTGACCACAATATTAAACTGAAAATCAATGATCAAATCACAGAAAATAACTGGAAAATCACCAAATAGTTGAAAATTAAACAATGTACTTCTAAAAAACCCTTGAGTCAAACCAGAAAATTAATAATGGAACTTGGAAAATATTTTGAATTAACCGAAAAATGAAAATACAACATATCCAAATTTGTGAGACATAGTTGAAATCATGCTTACATGGAATTTTATAGTAGAAAATCCCTGTATTAGAGAAGAAAGGCTGAAGATCAGAGATCTGAGCTTCCACCTTAGAAAACTAGGGGAAAAAAATGAAAAAAAAAATGGACTTAAAGTAAAACTAAAAAAAACAACAACCATAAGATTAGAACTCAGTAAAAAAAAACAACAAAATTTATTAAAGTTTTTTTCAAAATATCAATGAAATCAACAGAACTCCAGCTATCATGATTAGGAAACAAATCACTAATCTGAAAAATGAAAGTGTCAATGCCCCCCCCCCCCCCGCCCAAGAAGGAGTAGATAATCCAAAGTATTTTCCAAATTCCATTGTTCTTTTTTCTTTGATGCATGGGTTGTTTAGAAGTAAACTGTTTAATTTTCAAATATTTGGTGATTTTCCAGATATTTCTCTGTGTTTTGATCATTGATTTTCAGTTTAATTTTGTTGTGGTCACAGAATATGTTTTGTATGATACTAATTCTTTGTATTTGTTGAAGGTTGTTTCACAATCCAGAATATGGCCTGTCTTGAGCAATGTTCCCTTTGGGGAAGATATATGAATAGACCTGCTTCTATTTAAAAAATTAAATTCATAGTAAAACCTTCCCACAATGAAATCTACAGGCTTGGGCAATAAATATGTGGAATTTCACCCAACATTTAAGGATGAGATAATACCCTCATATATCTAAAAGAACAAAAAACAGAATACTTCCCAACCCAGTTTATAAGCAGCATTACTCTGATACCAAAAGCAGATGAAGACTTTACAAAAAACCCACAAACCAGTACTTCTAGAAAATATAGAAGCAAAAACTCTTGAATAAAGCTTTAGCAAATCAAATTCTTCAATACAGTCAAAAGGTAAAATACCATGGTCAAGTAGGCCAATGCCAAAATTGTTAGATTGGCTTAACCCCTGAGAATTGATCAACTCACCCTATTTACAGACCATAAAAGATAAAACATATCACTATCACAATAGATGTAAAAACAAAAAGTATCTGATAATGTTAACATCCACTCCTCATAAAAATTCTCAGCAAAGCAGGAGCAGGAGGTGAGCCTCCTCAATCTGGTCAAGCATGTCTACTAAAATTCCAGAGCTACTCCTCTCCTTAATGGAAAAGTTCCTGTCAGAACTGAAACTAGCTAAAGACTTCTTTATCTCCACTTGACTCAACATTGCTCTGAAGATCCAGCCAGTGCAATAACACAAGAAAAGGAAATCAATATGCAGAAAGAAAGAATTAAAACTGGCTTTACTAGCAGACTAAATGATTATCTGTAGATAATTCTAAAGAAGCTATAAAACAGCTGTTTATAACTATCAAGTGAATTTAACAAGGTCAATATATAAAAATGATTTATATTTCTAGACAATAGCAAAGTAAATTGAAAACTTAATATGAAAAATATCATTTAGATAGTGCCCACATTGTGATACAGTTTGTTTAAAGTTCAAGATCTGCATATTAAAAACTGCAAAACATTGCTGAAAGCAAAACAAATTAAATAATGGAGAGATAAAGCATGCTTATTGATGAGAAGATCCAATAATTATCGCCAATCCAGTTCCCAGAGAAATTCACAAATTAATTCTAAAATTTCATGGAAAGGCAAAGAACTTGGAATAGAAAAAAGAATTTGGAAAAAGAAGGAGGCTTTAAGTCACTGGATTTCAAACATTATAAAGCTGAATTTAACAAGACCTTGTAGTATTTGCATTAAAACACATAATACCATCTCCATAAATTGACTCTTGTATATTTAGCTAATTAACTTTTAACAAAGATGTTAAGACAATTTGTGGAAAAAGAAGATTTTTAAAGAGACCTTCTAGAACAACTGGATTTCCATATGTGAAGCACTAAATCTGGAGCCTCACAGCACATAAAATATGTCAAAATGGGTCATAGGCTGAACATAAAAGCTAAATTATAACATTTCTAGAAGAAAACATAGGAGAAAATCTTAGTACTTTGGGTACAACAAAGTCTACTTAAATAGGCAAATTTTATTTAAGTCTTTATGACCCAAAACCTTAAAGTTCTTTGGAATAAGAAATATTTTAAAAGCAATTGACAAATTGGACTTAACCAAGTTAAAAACTTTTAATCTTTGAGACACAAGAAATATAAAAGGCAAACCATCAATTGGGAAAAAATATCTGCATAACATATTTGATAAAGGATTCATAACCAGATTATTGGAAGACTTCTTAAAACTCAATTATACAATGTCAATCCAGTAAAAATGGGCAAAAGATTTGAACGGACACTTAACCAAAGTTACACATAAGAAGAGGACAAGTAAGAATATGATGGCTCAATGTCAATAATCATTCAAAAAAAAAAACAACAAATTAAAAACCACTATGAGATATGCACAACATCTAAAATGTGGAGCCTACCCAGTGTCCATGGATGCATCAGCAAAATGTGATATATCCGTACAACAGAATATTACTCAGCCTTCAAAAAGAATGAAATTCTGCAATATGCGGCAACATGGATAAACCTTGAGAACATTATGCTAAATGGAATAGAAAGGCCAGTACAGTACGGTCCCACTTATCTGAGGTATTAAGAGCAGTCAAAATCACAGAGGCAGAACGTAGAATGGCTGTGGCCGGGGCTGGAGGGAGGGGAAAGGAGGAGCTGTCATTGATTGGGTAGTTTTCATTTTACAAGGTGAAGAGAGTTCCAGAGGTACCCAGAGGATGATGGTTGCTCGCCATAATGAACATACTGAACGCCCCTAAGCTGTACCAAAACGTGGCAAGGATGGTCGATTTTATGGTACGTATATTTTACCATAATAAAAACAAATGGGAAAAAAATTACAATGAGCTATCACAGCCCTTAAGATGGCCAAAACTAAAAAGCACTGGAGATGATGTGGGGAAATGAACGTCCTCATGGATTGTCAAGGAGAATGCACCACGTCAGACACACTTTGGGAAACCATGTGACAATGTCTTAGAAAGCCACCCCCCCTCCCCCCCGTGAGTGACCTCACCCTGAGTATTTACTGGACAGAGGTGAAGGTGCATAGCCACACAGGTGCTTGTGTGTGAATGTTTATAGAACTTTGTTCATAAGTTCCCCAAACTAGAGGGAACTAACTGTCCATCAGCTGCCAAGTGTGACATAGGTACACAATGGAATGTCACCGGCAGTCAGAAGGAATGAGCTAGGGACACATGGTAGCCACGGGCAACTCTCAAAGCCATTATGCTGGACACTACAGTGTACGGGTTGAGTGATGTCAATTTTGTAAAATTTCAGAACAGGAAAAACCCCAGGGCTAGAAAGCAGGGCCAAGGTCAAAGTCAGTGGTGGGGGTTGGGAAGACGGATCGGGGTCAAAGGGCATAAAAGAACCAGTGGGGTCATGGCAGGTCTAGATCACACTGTGGCAGTGATTACAAGACATCACGTTCACCAGAGCTCACTGAGCTGCTCACTGAATGTGATTAATTTACTGTATGAAAAGTACTCGTCAATAAAACTTCCCAAAAAATCACACACACACACACACACAGGAACCAAGCACTAAACCAAGCACTGTTCCATTTGCTAAGGGTTAACTCGTTACAGGGAAGACCAAACACCTTAGCTCACACTGACCACTGCAGTGCTCATAGACATGGGGTTCCCCCTAACAGACAGCAACCTCAAGGGCGTTTGGGGTGGCTGCTTGGGGCATTAATGGTACAGTCAGAGCAATGGAAAGCTTTGGGTGAAAGAACCCAGGGACAATCTCCAAGGCTTAAAAGACACCTCAGAGGTTCCAGGAGACCTCTGTTTTCTGCAAGGATCCAATTTACAGACCTGCGCACGCATTTACACACTTACATGTGCATGCACATTCACACACACACGTACACCTACATCCATATTTTAATATCCACCGTATTAATATAATATGGCCAAACGGGGAGAAATAGGGAGTGAAGTTCTCACCCTGGGGTATAGGAGCTACCTTCATGCCCTCGAGCTTGCTCACGATAGCCAATTTCCTCATCAGAGGCTGCCACAGAGCAGTGGCTGGTTGTTATTCGTGATGCACACGGTATTTGAAGGACACATGTGACCCTTCCACGGGCCAGGAGACTTAGGAGGCTTTCTGCCATTGTACACAATCAGGTAAGGAGGTTGCCTGTGCCAAATAGGGAGAATTCCTCCAAGAACCATACAGCCAATGCCAGGTTGATGCCCCACCTGGCTGTCCAAATGGAACCCCACAACCCGGCTGCCTTCCAGAGATCCCCCTAGGGCCAGAGCCGGAAACCTGGGGTGCACCTCCATCCCACTCCAAGTCCCTTGGCTGTCTTCCTGATAGTAGCTCTGGTCATCTCTGGACATCCTACTTCTCTGTACCTCACCATGAGCCCTCTGTCCCACCCAGCACTCTCTCCTTCCTGCAGGACTGTGTGGGTCTGCCTTCCATCTCTCCTCCTCCTGGCAGCCAGGTGGGTTTTTAAAAGAGGCACGTCCGTGTGCCAGCATTTCTGTCTGCTCCCAACTGGATGCTAGAACCCACAGGTGTGTCTTGCTCACAGGTGTTAGAGTCAGACCTAACACACAGTAGGTGCTTTATAAATAATAAATGAATGAAAATGGGGAAGGATGGATGAACCTCTCAAGAATTAGGAAATAAAGAGACATTACTGAAAATATCTGAGCTGACATCAGCCCCCAGTGATGCTGTAAAATAACAGTCTAATACAAAGCTGCCATTGCCAGTCACCTCAACTCAGGTGAAGGTCTTTGAAACTAATGACCAATATGTGCACATGGCTCCCGTAACAGTCCTGGATCTAAATCTCTCTGATGGTGCACCCTCCAGGACATATTGATAGATAAGCTCTTTGCTACCAG
Source organism: Geosciurus inauris (assembly GCA_004024805.1). NCBI lineage: Eukaryota > Metazoa > Chordata > Mammalia > Rodentia > Sciuridae > Geosciurus > Geosciurus inauris. The sequence continues at coordinate 21,862 of PVHX01004833.1, read as the reverse complement.
GAGATGCATTATGATCAGCTCACATTTACAGACCACTTATTCTGCTAGCAGCTTATATAAATCACATCTCAATGCCATTCTATCAGATGTGATTTGTCATCCACTTCAGATGAGACTAGGGAGGTTCAGAGAGGTTACTACTCTTATCCAAAGATGCACAGCTGACATATAACAGAACTAGAATTCAATTCTAGGTAGCTGATTCCAGAGCACAGGACATTGCTTTCCACATTTATTTTCCACAAAAATGTATTCATATCACCTCCATCTATGTTATTCTTAGGCTTACGGTTATGCCAAATTGATGTCCTGTGAGAAAGTGCTACATACACAGAAGAATCGATAACTGGCAGAGATTTTAGAGGGCAAAGGAGTAGCAGGAGGCCATGGATAAGTGAGGACGATGAGGTCTGGTGCCCTGGGTCAGTCTGGACCCTTGAAGTCTATGAAGGTGGTAGGGAAACTTGAGGTCATCCAGGCAAACGCAGGAAAGAGGAGCAGCGTGCTCAGGATACGCGAGCTCTGGGTGAGCCGGGCTTTGGCAGAAGCAGGTATCACTCGCGCTCCCCGGGCTTCCCAAGCTGGCCCTGAGCTTGGTACGCAGGCCACTAGGGCTGATTCTGTTCTCATCCCTGGGCAGCATCTTCTTGAGCACATGCCTAGAACACACCATGGCTGCCCCCCAGGAGCAATCCAGGGTTGACTTGGGTCTTGGCACAGTCCTTCCAGAAGGTAGTTTCAGAAATCTGCCCCAGACCTGGCCTTTCTCATAAGACAGGAAGGAGGGACATCAACTCTTGTTTCCCATCTTTCAGTCTCACCAGCCCCCTGCCTGGTTGCTTGGGGGCAGTGCTGGCCTTCTCCTCTTAAAGGAACAGGATGGTCACTATAATCTGGATCTTGAATATCCTCTAAAGGCCATGTGTTGAAGGCTGGGTCACAAGTCTGTGGTGGAATCTTTAAGAGGTGGAACCTAGTGGGGCTACGAAGACCCTTCCTCTCCTCTCCTTTTCTCTCTCTCTCTGTCTCTCCCCCTGCCCACCATCATGAGGTGAAGAGACCTCCCGCCATGTGCTCCTGCCATGATGGACTGCCTTGCCACAGGTCCAAACACAACGGGCACCAACAGTCACCTGAAGCTCCCAAGCTGTCAGTCAGCCAAAATAAACCTTTCCTCCTTATAAGTTGTTTACCTGGGACATTTGTCACAGTGACACAAAGCTGACCAATACAACAGGCCATGAGGGATGGCGAGAGAAAAGACCACCATCCCTGAAAGGCAGCAACTGACTCCCAGCACACCCTGTATACTGGCTTCATCAGAAAACACTCCCCCAAAACCACAGCTCAGCTGCTCAGGCAAAGAGAAGTGAGTCCACGCAATGGATGATCCTGCCTTACCACTCAGGGATGAACACGCCATGTTGGGCGGCCAGGTAGCTTTATCACAGAGATGCTAGGAGATAGCACAGAGTGTGTGTGTGTGTGTGTGTGTGTGTGTGTGATTACACTCAAGTTCAGCATAGTGTCACAGTGATCACAGCCATAGACCCAAAGACCCAAAGACAATGAGCAAATTTATGATCATGACTCTGCCAATAACACTTTATTCATAGACACACTGAAATTTCAATTTCATAATAATTCCTATGTGCCATGAAATACCACTATTCTTTTGGTTGCTTTTAAATATTTGAAAATGGAAAGCCATGCTTAGCTCACAGGCCATAGGAAAGAGGTTGAGGACAGGATCTACGCTCTTGATTTAAACCAACACGTCAACCTGCCTCATCGCTTGGGGAAAAGAGCTGTTCAAATTTTATACAGCAAACTCATGCTGAAGACCTCTCTCTGATGTCTCAGGAAGTACCAAGTATCATGCAGTTCAGGGCCAGCTTCAGTGACAGGGCCCCAAGTGGCAGATTAATCCTGAGGAGTGTTTGCACATGGCCATTTTAATTAACACCTACATTTAATTGGCAATGAGTAGCCAACAGGCTTTTCTGCTTAATAAAGCCAACAAAGGATTTCTTTGAAGAAGGATGAGTTTTTAAATTTAATTTCCTTAAAAAAAAAAAAAAGACTTCACACATGTCCACAGAGGGATGGAAAGAGATGTATCCATTGGATAATTTTTAATTAAGGTGAATGAACCCTCACTGGCTAAAAGGTTTTCTTAGGGGAAAGGTCTCAAACTGTTAACACATCAATATGTTTCTGTCCATTAGCTATTCCCAGGGTGACGAGCATGACCTTAATGGCAATTTCAAGGAAGGTTCTTTCCGTATCTTTGAGCTGTTTAGTGATGAGGTTTTAGAAACCATGGAAACTTCCCTGAGTGGGAAGGAGAGGGGGGTCAAGCTTCAACTGTGGCTCTTAATGACAAATCGTTACCTGGGGTTGTCAAAACAAGTCACACAAAGCTGGCTGTGTGCTGTGCCAGAATCCAGAGCGGGCACACGGTGCCCAGAGCACTCTGCACCACTGAGATCTGCGTGGAGGCACCAAGGCAAGGCGCCTGCAGAACGCCTCAGCCCCACGCCACACGCTGTGCGGCACACGCAGTATCTCATTTAGTTCTCCTGTGGTCAAGGGAGGAGATCCTGAAGGACCCACAATATCACCCCTGAAGATGCCTTTTGGACATCAGAAGCATTTCTGAACTGAAGACAATTAAGTAGTAACAAATTCAGGACGAGCTCCCTCTCCCCTCCCGCTTTTCTACCTGAAGGCAGGATATCCATTCTCTGTTTCAGGAGACAAGACTCATTTCTTGCCAACCCAGAGATAGTACTAGAGGAATCAGCACAATTTCCCTGTTAGTTTCCTCCCATACATTTATCTTCCCACTCTTTCTCACCTTGGAAAACTACAAACTGTTTTCTTTATTCTTTTTCCCTGTCGTTTCTGTACAAGTGACTGTTGAAGATGCTCGACAAGCTGCAGTTCTAAGCAGCCCAGGCTTCTGGTCCCCTGGCTGCTTCCCACGTGTGTGGAATACATGCATATCCGTAAATTTCCATTTGTTTTTCTCTGGGTTGTCTGTTTTTTTGGTACCGGAGCCCCCGCCGAGAACTTAGAAGTAAAGAAGAACAAGGATTTTGCTAGGGTCTGAATGTGTTCCCCCAAATTCATATGTTGAAACCTGATTTCCAAAGTGTTGATTCTAGGTCAGGGGACCTGTGACAGGTGGAAAGATGTGAAGGTGGAGCCTGTGACTGGGATGGGCGTCCTTACAAAAGAGACCCTGGAGAGCGGACAGGTCTCTTCCACCACAGGAGGACTCAGTGAGAGATGTCATTGAGGGACTGGGAAGCAGCCCTCACCAGACCATGATGGGCCTTGACTCTGAGCTTCCCCACCTTCAGGAATGTGAGAAACAAATTTTCTACTCCGAACACACCATTCATCTTAGCTTATTCTGTTATAGCAGCCTGAATGGACTATGATTGTTTTTTTTTTTCTTCCCTACAGTACTATTAACATGTCTATTTTCCAGGTAGGAAAACATTTCAGAAATTCTCATTTCAGAAATGAGAAATGACTCACCTAAGGTCTTTCAACAAATGCTTATTGAGCACCTGTTGTTGCTGGTCACAACCCACCAATCACACAGATGCAAAGAAGCTTGCAAGTCAAAGTAACCGAGAGGAAGAAAAGGCACAGCTGTGAGCACTCAAGAGCTCGGGAGCTCCAGCTTGTGCCCGTAGCTCAAGGCCACTCTCTTGCTAAGCCACGTGGAACAGTATGAGATGCAGAAATGCATGCTCTCTATGCTAATTGCTGCCTTCATTTTCTAGGGCTGCCATAACAAATCACCCAACCAGGTGGCTCAGACCACATAATATTATCCTCTTACAGTTCTGGAGGCCAGAAGTCCAAATCCAAGTGTCAGCAGTGTTGGTTTCCTCTGGGGACTCAGGGAGAATCACCTCCGTGGCTATCTCCCAGCTGAGGCCAGTCAGCACTCCTGGGCATCATCCAGCCTCCGTCCCCACCTTCACATGGCATCACCATGTTCATCTGTCTCTGTGTCTCTTCTCCTCTTATAAGGACCCCAGCCATACTGGATAAGGGTCCCCCTCAACCACCTCATCTTAACCTTGATTATATCTGCAAAGATTGTATTTCCAAATAAGATTGCATTCATAAGTACAGGGCTTTAGGATTTCAACACATCTTTTTTTGTGGGGAAGGGACAGGATTCAAGCCCTAACAATTGTCTATAAAAAGTTTTTGGTTTTGAGTTTTTCTTTTTCTTCAGTGTTTTAGGATCAGCCCAGAACCTGAAGAAAACATACAGGGTGAATCTTCTACGTCTGAAAAGGCTAGCCAGCCCTGGCTGAGTGACTGACAATCTGAAATGGCTGCCGTAGTGACCAGGGGATGAGGGGCTGGAGAAATGCTGAAAAAAGCTCCTTGGAAGAACGTGAGAGTCTGGAAAGCCCCTTTCGAGACCCTCAGCAGGGATGGTCCTTTAGGGGCTTTTCTTGCAGAGGATGTTTTCAGGAGAGAAGGTCCCTACCCCCAGCAATGTGGCCCTCTGGGAGGTGGCAGTAGGAAGTGGATCCAAGACTGAGTCCAAGAAACTGCCAAGAACAGAAACCATGCAAGGACAGCCTAAAGCCCAAGGGGACACACAGCCTGCACTCTGAGAATGTGAGAACCTTCCCAGCAATCACCGAGTGGTCCAAGGAAGCAACCAATCCAGAGAGATCTATCGCAGGCAAGAGAGATGGAGCAGGAAGGTAGGAATACGGGGCTAGAAACAGGGGCGCCAGGTTGGCACCCAGGTGTGCCGGCTCGGAGGCCCATGGCTGCCCCAGGCAAGCGACTGCCCTCCTCTGCACCCAGCATCTCCAATTCCATCTCTGCTGCCCAGTGTCTGCCTCTGCAGTTCCAGATGAGTTCAGATCACAGCAGCTCGTTCACAGTCCCAGGAGCACTGGGATCAGGGGCTGCAAAGTTTTACTCTAAAAGTCAGACCGTAAATCTTTCAGGCCCTGTGAGCCACACGGTCTCTATCACAGCCATGGACCTCCCCCGCAGTTGAGGGGAGGTAGTTGTAGAATATCCAAACACCAGTGGTTCGTGAATGGGGTGATCTCACCTCCCACGGGACATCTGGCTACAGCTGAAGGCAGTTTCAGTGGCCACCACTAGGGGCTTGAAGTCATTTACTAGACAGGTGTTCCTGTCTAGGGCGCGGTGGAGCCTCTGTCCCTTGCCTCTCCCCTCCCCTGGCGTCCCTGCGTTCTCTGGCTTACAGATGCTTCACCCTGAACCTGTCCCCACGTCCACATGGTGTTCTCCCCAAACTTTCCCTACTTCTAAATAACGTCACATTCTGAGACATAGGGGATTGACAAATTGGGGGACACACAATTGAACCAATAATGGGGTACCACTGACATCTAATGGGCAGAGGCCAAAGAAGCCGCTAAATATCCTACGAGGCACAGGGCAGCCCACCCCCACCCCATCAAAGAACTCTTCTGCCCAAATGTCACTCATGCCAAAGTGGAGACTCCTGGGGGCAGACCAGTCTTACATAGGTCACTTCTGAACAGGACTGCTCGCCAGGACAGGGCAGAGCAACCATTTGTGAAGAACTTTTGTTCTGAGCAGGCCTGTGCCCAAAATTTTGGTTACCTTTGCACAGGTCAACCCAAATTCATTTTTCTCAACATAATTCCTTCCGCCATCTTCAGGGTCAAGGCCCACCCTTATCTGCCCTGATGCTGTATTTCCAACATATTCTTACCTTGGTGGGTGCAGGGGTGTATTAATACACCTTCTAAACAAATTCATTTTCTCCTTTCCCCCAACAAAGGTGATACACAGGAGAAATAAATCACAGGAAGCCACCGTCAGGATGAGGGTGAGCTCTGCCAGAGGCAGTGGCAGAAAGCACCTCAACTTATGTATATTTCAGCATCAACACCAAGTGGTAAATAAAAAATTAAAATTAACATTTAAATGAACTCTGATTGCACTTGCAGAATTTTGTTATTCATATGGGTAAATGTTAGACTAAAAAGACGAAGTATTTATGTTCAAATTCCCCATTATGCAACCACTTAGTTCGAATAATCAGCAGTAAGAGCCGAGGGCTTCATTGCTGGAAGCCCCTCATCCAACTTTGTTTTTTCCTTTAGTGACCAAAAACGCAAGGAAATTGTCCTCAAATAGGAGATAAGTTGCTGATTTAAAATGACTTCCTCCCTTAATTTTGCACAAAATCAAAATCTATCACAAGTCAACACAAATGAAAGAAAATATGCTTCCTTTCCAGCAGGCAGGGTACTATGGCAAAGCACATCCTGATGACCTAGCGCAGCACCTTGACTGCTCTGCTGAGAAGAGGGAGGCCCAGAGAGCAGTGTATCCCAGGGACATGGAGCTAGATGGAGGCAGACGCCGGCTGCCTGCATACCACAGAGGTCCCTACTCATCCCCCTGTGTCTCTGTCCCCTGCTCCAGCCGTCCAGACTGCCAAGCACCTGGGCCCCCCAGAATGCCAGCCAAATGACTACAGCCCACTCTCTCTAGGTCCCTTCCCAGTCCCATGACGATGTGTGTCCCTTGCCCCCAGAGACTGAGGGAAGGCAAAGGATGGTGGTTTGATGCTGAACACACGGGCCAGGACCCTGGCATGTGTGGGAGGCTTTACTTGCTGTGTACTGAGCCAGGACCGGAGCCCAGCTAGGGAAAAAGGGACTAGGGAAAAAGAGACGTAGCAGACTGTGCAGGAGCCCAGAGCCACACCCAACCCTGTCCCTCCAGGTGGGTACAAGGTACATTTGCAAGGTCACTTACAGTTGGATAACTTCTAAATGCTCAGGCATACTGCATGCGGGTCTGCATTTAGACCAGCGCCCTCGGCCCCCACGTTAGGGACCAGTCCCTTGAGATGCACAAGAGAGCCTGGGGGCTGCATGGGCAGCAGGAATGCCCTGCTGTTTCCCAAATGTTCACCAAAAACTCAACTAAATAAAGAATTTGAACATCTTTCATTCCCAGCTCCACCCAGCTCCCAGCACGTGCTCATTCCTGGGGCACTGGAGTTTGTGGCCGCTGATTCAGCTCTACCCACAAGCACAGGGTAAAGCTTTCCTGTGCTCCAGCGCTGTAAGAGTCTGTCCTGGGTTCTCCTATTTCAGAAAGCAATGTAAATATTGATGCATCCTCTACCACACACGCACACACACGCGCACACACACACCACCCGGTCCTGGGTGCACTCAATTGCAGAGTGAATCCCAGAGCCCTGGGCAAGACCTCTCTGTCCTTCTCCACTTGCCCACTCACCCTCATTCACAGCTCTCCAGGCCCTCTGCTGCCACCTGCAGAGGAGGAGCCACTGTGGCTCCAGACCCAGCCCTGGGTAGGAAAGGCTCCCATCAGGGTGTTCTGTCTGGGAGAAAAAATATGGCCTCACACCTGTGACTCTTTCCTAATAGGAGTGAATTCAGAAAAGCCGGTAGTCTCTGCTTTAGAAGGAAGAAACTGCCACCACCTAATGACACCTAACTGCAGTAACGCACACTGGCATCAACTGGGCCCTCAGCACAAGGGGCCCTGGGCACACACTATATGGAGCAGCAGCATCGTCACCATCATTACTGTCATCCATGTTGCAGATGGGGACCTACACATGAAGGTGCAGGAGATATAGAAGGGCGTAGGCATCTTGCAGCCAGGCAAGATAGCCAGTGAGGACGTTGGGGACAGGGCCAGAACACAGGAGCCTGGAGAGGGTCTTCCAATGCGATCAACTTCCCAGCTGACAAAATTGCTCATGGACACCAGGAAGAGACCCAGTCAACAGACACTTCCATGCCAGTGCCCCTAAGTGGGGGAGCCAATAGAAAAACTAAACCAGATGTGTGGACACAGGGGATACCAATGAACAATGGTGAGGAGCACATGGTGCCCCACACTGGGCAGTGCCATGTCTCATGGACCCCCCTGACATGTTCGCAGGCTCTGAGGTCTCTCATGAGGACCTCTGTTGGCTCTGAGCATGGCACCCCTTGCTCTCTAGGGATCGGGCAGAGCTCAGGAGGCATGCCACTGTGCCTGTCCCCACACTTCTCTGCTCTTTCAGCCTGAGAGTCCTCTCATGCCCAGTGCATAGCAACCAAAGCAAGGATATCAGATGGTCATGACCTTCTAGTTCCAAAAACAGAAAGGCTCTGAATCCCAGTTAGGGTCACTGAAGTTAAACTCTCTGTCCTGAGACTGTCCTACAACTACCCTGTGCCTGGCCGCATCCTTTATCTTATGATGGCTTCAATCACATGTGGGCTTCAGTCTGACCCTAGGAGAGAGAAAGAAAGAAAGAAAGAAAAACCCTGGAGTTCCCTACTGCAAGGGCCGGTGTTCATACCCATGAGAGTCAGTACAGGGAACAGAAATCATCCACAGACCACAGTCATGGGGAGTCAGGTTTGGATCTTAACCAACTGTTTGCTTGCTGTGAGACTCTGGGCAAGTTGCCTCTCTGTCCTTGCATTCTTCTGTCATTGTTCCAAGGAACAATGACATAACATAACAATTCCTCCCTCTAAGGATCTGTGGCATTCAGATGAGGGATGGGCCATTGCAGTTTTTATAGCATAGATGAATCTAAAAGATTTCAGCAAGACTTTGGTGCTAATCACCAGATACCCGATGATAATCCATGCAGCCCTTGACCTTGAGAGTAGGTGATGAGCAGACAGAAGTCTTACCTTTTGAACAAGCACACGCATATTGTGAGTTCCCAATTATTTAAGACATCTAATATCAAAACCTTATTTCCACCATAAATAATAGTGACCAAAGAGCTATAGAAATGACTCTTCCTTGTTTACAGTAGAATGAGAAAGTGTCATTTAAATCCTTGTCGTTAAATCCTCGCCTACTTAACTCTGCATTGCTCGTCTGCCTTCAAATTATCCTTGCAAATAAAAGATTGCTATCTCGCCACTGCTGAATTTATGAGACTTTTCTGATTAGGGTGTCCCGGAATGCTTTTCCTTTCTGCATGAAGTGGTGGATCTGTGAAATTCCTTACACACAGAAGGCAGGTTCTGTAATACATAAAAGGTGCAGTTTCTGTTCAGGTTTCAAAGTAAACAAGATACGATTTAATTCCGTCACTGACATCTTCTGCTTCCCTTCCTTCCTCCTTCCCTTCGTAATCTCATGCCCAGACCCACAGAAGAAAGAAGCATCCACATCCCTCTTAGGACGGCCATGGCCAATGTTTTTGACCCAGCCTTCATGAAATCCAAGGAACACTTGAAATAAAAACAGGAGATGAAAAAAGATGAGACAGGCCATGCCAAAACCACAAGGCTTTTGACATTTCCCACGGATCTATAGCATTACAGAGAGCAGCTACATCTTCCAGGTAATAGCCATGGCCCAAAATAACAGATCACCATCATGTGGGTTTATTTGCACAGTAATAATGACTCGAGATTTGTAATTACATCAGTTTGGAAGTAAACAGGTCTTACATGGATAACATGAGTAAAAACTTTCGGAGTGCTGGGCACCGTGGCTCATGCCTGTAATCCTATCAGCGTGGGAGGCTGAGGCAGGAGGATCTAGAGTTCAAAGCCAGCCTCAGCACCTTAGCAAGGCCCTAAGCAACTCAGTGAGATTGTCTCTAAATACAGTACAAAATAGGGCTGGGGATGTGTCTCAGTGGCCAAGTGCACCTGAGATCAATCCCCAGTAATGCCCCCCCCAAAAGCTTTTGGAGTTCAGGGCACCATGCGTGAACTCCAGCCTCTGAAGCCTCCCTCTGCTCTCTCCTATCAGGTGAGCATGGTTGTCATCGGGGCTGAGCTCCTGTCCCCGTGAAACCTGCTGCTAATGTTGCAGCATTATTCCACTTGATGTGCTAAGGGCCAAGTGGTCCTTCCCTTCACTCAATTGATGAAACACACCAGCTAATGCGGCTACAGACCCACTTACTGGGTTCCATCCCGCCCCGTTTACCTCAGTGAGCTCCCGGGTCAATAACGAAAACCATTAATGGTCAATTAGCTGGAGACCTCAGCTGAGAATTCTGCACCTTCTCGCTCCCCCATTTCTGGTCAGACATAAAACCCTGAAGGACAAGGTCAAAGCGAGTCTTGTTCTCTGTGCTGGAGGAGAGACAGCTGTATTTGTAATAGGATCAGAAGGGCTATGGAAGTCCTTAAAACCGCCAAATTTCCCTGCCACCAGCCAGCCATGATCCCGCCCTTCCTGACTGGCTGCATGCTAAAATCTTTGGAGGTTTTTAAATGCATATCCCTGGCCCTGCAATAGATTCACTGAGTGTACTCTGAGAATCTGAATTTTACAAAGTGTCCCAGAACGTTCTGGGAAAATTAGCGGGTGTATTTCTCGACAGGCACTTTGGCCCCACAGGGTTGGAACCACAGAAAAGAACACCACCTACCTTCAGCAGGCATCAGCAACACTTAAATGGAGATGTTACTTATTTCTAAAAAGCCCTTCACAAAGATTAACTGATTAGACAAAACAGTGACACCTCTGTCTCTAAGAAAGGGTTCCTCATGGAGAGAGGTTGATAGGCAAGATGACACAGGGTTTTGGTCCCATGTCCACATTTGGAAATTGCTCCTCTTTTGAGAAAAGCAGTACCACTTTCTCACTCTCTGGCCAGTGGTTAAGAGGAGCTCTACCCACCCCCAGTTCCAGGAGCATGCGTGGGAACCAGGCTTGGCCAGTGAGAACATTCTGGGCTGTGGACAGGACTAACCAGCTCAGGAATGTGTGTGTCATGAGCTAGGCCAACCCCGACAACATTCCTGGACCCCGGGGTGTGAAAAGCCCTCTTTCTGTTGGGGTCGTTGCCTGTGAGGAGGAGGCTGACAGCCACCAGGCAGGTTGGTCTACAGGAAGGCAAGTTAACACAGAGAGACTGAAATGAGGCACCAGCAGGTCTGACCACACCACAGAGCCCCGGTTCAGGTGTGGTTGCTCCAGAACTGCCAAAATGTTAACCCAGTTCACCTCTCATCTTCATTCCTTTGTGGTTGAGTTGGATTCTACCAATCAAAGGCATCCTGGACAAATAATGAGCATGGAGGTGCCAGGGAAGAAGGTGGACAAAGCATATATTATTTAACGGATATTTAAAGAGCATGTGCCGGACACTGGGTGCTGTGTCCATCATGAAGAATACAGTCAAACAGGCTTGAGTCCCTCCTGCCAAGGGGCTGGAGTCCAGCAGGAAACACAAACACAATTGGGTGATTTGTAAACTTTGTGGATTTCATCCTTTGGAGAGGGCTGGTCAGAAATCTACAATGCTATTCCTACAATTGCAGGAAACACCATAAAATGATTTTAAGCTCTAATGTCTCCACCAGTGCAACTGAAATAGCTGCTGCCTCTTTCTCCAAAGGATAGAAAAAGTGTCATACTATGTCATACCCAAATAGAAAAACCAGGGAAGACAAAGAACACGACAATTCTTTCATTATTCAACAAAGGTGCTCTCTGTGCCTGTCATGGACCAGGTGTTGCACAATGTGGAGAACAGTGACAGAGACTAGGGTCTCTGATGGCCTCATGTCTGGGGCACACCTGGTGCCTGGGAAAGTTTCTGTGCAAGGGCATAGGATGCCTAGCTGCTATGGTAACGCTCTGCCTGAAGAGCCTCTGTGCAAGAGTCTTATCAGCTTCGACCTTGATTTCAGGCACACTGCTCCTGGGAATAGAGGAACTCTCCTGCTAGACAACCACAACGTTTCACCGGCTCTGCTGCTCCTGAGGCTGCCTGCTTCATAGTAACTTTAAACAACAAGCCTCCTTGAGAGCTACACAAAGCTCCTAATGCTGCACATTGCAACTGTATAGATGGTTCTAGTTCTGTAACTTTACTAAGTAAAAGACTAATGCTTGCATAGACTTTAATCAGATAATGAGACATATATAAATAGATGGCTAGCATACCTCTTTAGATCTACTTCTCTATCAGAGAGATCTGATAACTGATACACCACCTGATCCCGGCTTTATCTTCAAAATATGTGTGTGTGAATCTTTATTTCTCTAATCCCCCCTTGCCCCTCACTGGAACACGAGTTTGGCCGCACTGGTCGCAGAGTGCAAGACTGTAGAACAAAAGTGGGCAAAAGAGAAATCCCTGAGCTCCTGGATCTGACTCTTTGTGTATTAGTGGGGCAAGAAATAGTAGTTTTGTAATATGGAGAAAAACAAACAGGGCCATGAAATAATCACCTAGTAACAGGCATATTTGTCCATTTTCTATTGCTATAACAAAATAGCTGAGGTTAGATAACTTACAAAGAAAATAGGTTTATTCAGCTCATAGTTCTGAAGGTTCAAGGGCCATCAGCTTGGCTCTGGTGAGGACCTTGTGGTAGCCAGCAACATAACACTAAGAGTGTGTGCAAGAGGGAAAGATCAAATCATTAGTTAGGAAGTCAGAGCAAGGAATGGGATGTATTCACTTTTTTGTGAACAACCCTCACAAGGAAATTAACTCAGGGTCCCATGAGACCTAACTACTCTAATCCCTTCCCAGGGCAGTATCCCCAAGTGCCCCCACTAATCTCCACCTCTTAAAGGCCCTACCACCTCAACACGTCACAGTGAGAATCAGGCCTCTAACCCAAAACCCTGAAGAGAAGCCACACGTGTACCATGGCACTGGAGCTGGGAGCCAAGAGAAACACCTGTCACGGGGCAGTCAAGGAAGGTGTTCCAGGGCAAATATCATTTACACTGAGGCAAATTATTGTTTCTTCCATGCAGGAGGGAAACTGAAGCAAGGCTCTTGTTGGGAACCCCTCTAGGCAGAGCAGGGACTTGGCTGGGTTTCTAGACACAGGCTCTCCACTATTTCTGTGCTTTAGTGCTAAGACATGGCTGTTTGGGTGGCAGAACGTGGCTGGGATGGGCTTTCCTGTAACACAGCCACTGGCAGGAAGGCTACAGGGGAGGGATTCAGGGTTCCGCCAGCGATCGCCAACATTTGCCCAAAGACCCTGGCCGTTCTGCTGCCTTCCAAGCAGAAGGGCATAACCTTAAAGCAAATGGACCACAGCCTAGATCCCTTAGAAGCTCAGGATTTTTTCTGACAGTTGAGGGATCAAAACCATATTTGACCATAAAATCAACAGGTTGTTCCTGCCTGTCCCTTCATCATCACTGGGTGAAAGACACCCTCCCCCAGGAAGCAGGAGCCACAAGTTTCAAAGCTTTTTTCCTTTACTACTTGGAGATAAGTCACAAGCATATTTGCAACAGAGATGTAGACTGACAGGAGGATGCCAAGCCCACCCCTTATGTATCGATTCTCAAACAAGTTCAGAGGACGTGGATTAGATGCCTGGGCTGGAACCTGCTGAAGTAATTGGGAGATCAGACATTCACTCTTATGTGCTATTTGAAGCAGTTTTCCTTTGGGGACTTGCTTTTTTCTTTCTTTCTTTTTTTTTTCTTAATGTATTTCTGATTTGGCCCAGGATTTTAGAATAATGGTAGCTTCTGTGTGCTTAGAAAGATAGAGAAAAACAAAAGATTCCAATCGTGCTTTTAGCTTTCAAAGGCGAGCAATCTTTTCGGCAGCACCTGTTTCAAAACACATTAGCCTCTTTCACCTGCCTCGCTGCTTGCTCTTCTGTCTGGGCTAGTTTTAGTTGTGAGCACACCCGTGTGTGTGTTAACGTGAAAGCTCTGTGCCTTCTGTTTCAGGGCCCGACAAAACTATGCCAGTAAAACCTCACCCCAGCACATTTCTTTCCCAAATCCTTTGTCCGCTGCCCATCCGTGTGGCCTAACAAGCTCCGTTATGCCATCATCGGTGCAGAGGGGAGAGCTGAATGGTTGTCCCTGAGAATTTTGCAATACTCTTCACATCGGGGCACAAGATGCACTCTCTTGGAGAACCTGGAAGCAAAGGAGCCAGGCTGTCCCCTCCCCAGCCATCGATAGCCTGAGTACTAGAAAGGACTTGCTGGGGCAGGTCAGCAGAAGCTGGGGGAGAAGGAAGCCGGGCTACTGGGGTGACTGGCCCCACCAGAACCTGGGGCAGGGGTTGACCTGGACAAGATCCCAGGGGTCAGTGTGCAGTGCACCGCTGACTCAGGACTCGCTCTCCCCACATCACACCAGCAGAGGGCGGGAAGGAGCACACTCACCCACGGACCCCGTCTGGGGGCAGCCAGCCTTTCACAAGAGCACCCTTATTTTTTCCAATTCCCAGGCAAAGCCTCTGATTGCCCATTACCCACCCCAAGTACCCTCTATCCCACACCTCTGGCCTGGGAAGCCCCAGCCATCTCTCCTACTCCGGCCCTGAATATTCATTTGCTCTAATGGGGTTCAAACATGCAAAATGCTGCCTTACAAAACCAAATGCAAAGTCCCTGTGCTTTGGTGATTTGACCTTACAGCACAGACCCTGGATAGGAATCCCTCTTCCCCAGGCCCAAAAAGCTGGAGCCGGGTGAACTGGACGGACTGTGGGTCTGGGCAAAACCTGAAAGTCCATTTGATGCACCATCTTCCCACATAGCAAGAAGCTTTGGGATCACTGTCAGTCAGGAGACCCTGGCCTGATGGTGAGCAGTCAGTCACCCAGAGCCATCTCCAGCAATAGGAATGCAAAAGCAGAAGAGGGTTAGAGATGTGCCACCTAGTGGGCCACCCAGAGAGTATCCAGAGGCTCCTGCTTCCTGGATCCTTGCAGGTTCCCTGGAATCTTCCTGCTCTTTAGCCTCATCTTCCACCCTCTGAGCTATTGCTTAGACTTCCAATCAAACCCATTCTATTAAGCTAGCCAGGCTTGGCTTCTACAGCTGGAATCCCCAAACCCTAGCAGATACATAATCACACAGCCTCCATGACACAGCAAAGAGATGGACTCCATCGAGTCTGACACAGGAGCATGGAGTCGGTTTGAAAGAATGTTAGTTTTCCTTCTGATCATTCCATTTGCCCGCCAAAACCCACCAATGGATTCTCCCAGCATCCTCCAACACGGCCCATTCTCTTCCATGCACCCAAATCTGAACACCTATGAGCCACCCAGCTCTCGAACTTCATGTGTCCTTCTTCCCATGTAAACTCCACCCTAGCAATGCGGGTCCCCTTGCCAGCCTCTGCAGCAGGCCCACCACAACTGCCTCTGGGGCACTTCCACACAGATGGCGTGATGCGGGACCGTACCAGTGACTCCTTCAATGCAGAAGGCAATGGTTCCAGAGGGGCCAGGTGTGTTGTGGGAGCATCACTCTCCAGCCAGACAGACAGTGGGTTTCAGCTGCTCTGCTGCATGTATACCTGCCCTCCATCCTGAACAAAGGACGGTCAGGCATCTTGGGCTCAAAGCCTACTGACCACATAGCTAATTAGGAAGGCAGTCACCTAGCACTTCTCTTTTATTATATTTTTACTCTTACTTTATAACTGTGAACAATAGTGTCGGGGTCCTCAACTGGCTGATGTTTGGGGAAATACTGGCATGCAACTATTGGGGAAATATGGGGCCACAGCTCCTGATTAGGACTTGAGCTTCCCCCAGGCAGTGAGAATGTTTTATTCAGTGCTCAAGACCTACACAGCTGGTCCTTGAGCGGACACATTATGGTAGATAATTAGGAGTTCACGATAAAATAGCTGAATTAATAAATAAAAGATCATTAGTTCAGATGTCAGTGGTTTGGAATTGATAGTGAAACGCCAGCCAACTAAAATAACAGCAATGTAAAGATGTGCATATTGACTTTGCTTAAGAGAACGTGTTTTTAAAGCATGCTGTAATTCCCCTGCTTACCAAACACTGCTTCCAAGCGCATCCCATTTATTCATGGAAACAGATTTGGCTGGACCTTTAATTGCTCATCCTGAAGCCTATTAACTGGGTTCACTACGTGTGTCGGTCCAAATATCACTCAGTTGGAGTTGCCTTCCCCGAACCCACTCCCCACTTTATTGAATTTCCCTGTTAGATGACACCCTTGTTCCTCGAGCTATTCCTTCTTCACTTTGATCACGGTTTTTAACTATGTATTGATCATTTGTTTACTGATCACCTTTTGTACTAGACTCGAGGCTTCCTGAGCAGAGAAACCACGTCTACGTTCCTAATGCCTGATTCTTGCTCCTGGCTTGGGCTATGGCTTTCTAAGTGTTCAATAAATATCTTATGCATTACTGACCAAGAGACTGGCATGTGTCATTTATTTTAAACAATTAGCCATCTCAGCCTTTCTCAGTAATTTAGTCTAGCCTTGCCTACACTTTGCCCAAATAAACAAGGTTTATAACCATCCATGAGCCAAGACCCTAACAAAACCATTCAGAAACCTTAAAATTTCAGAGAAACTGAAAATGCCCTTTTGTGCAGCCAGCATCTCACCAAGGAGGACCAGCTCTGCTCCCAGAGCCTGGGGCCACAGTATAAGATAATTGAAGGACAGACCCCTTGGGAATGCCAGGACCATGATTGTAGTTTTGCTGTGGCTCTGCGGGTCCTTTGTGTCCTACTCAAGACGAGGTCTCAACCCCAGTTGATCCTGATTTCATGCTTGGGGCATGGTTGCTTGCTGTTAGCCCCATTACCAGTGGCTAAGGTTCTTGGTTCTTTTCCTATAATGCTGCTCTTTAGGGCACCCCACGTCATCCATGGCCATCGACATCATGTTGGGATTTCCAAAGATAAGCAACCCACAAAACTAACCGAATGCCCCATGCCGCCTCTCCAAGAGTGACATTCCCTACCACAGGGTACCTCTGCTAAAGAATGGCATCCCCACCCAGATCCTTGTGGGGATTCCAGAATACCACCATGGAGCCTTCTTCTCCTGGACCAGCAAGCCCAACGTGACCGTTGGCTCTGCTCCCTGATAGGCTGTGACAGCCACCTGGCCTTTCCTGTGTCCTCAAATCCCACACCCATGCTGTACTCTGTATCAATGTGATCTTTCTAAAAGGTCCAGCCCCCTCCTTAATCCCTGTCAATCTACTCACTCTTTTGACAAACATCTAGTAAGCACCTGCTGTATGCTGAGAATACTGTGGCAAATAAGATGGCCAAGTTCCTGCCACTGAGGAGTCTGTTGTCGGGAAGATGGGCATAAAAAGATATGGAAGCTCCCAAGGACCTCAATCTAAACCTCAAGGAGGCATTCAGAGCCCTTTGGGATATGGAGCTGCTTGCTTCTTTTTGAGGATTTTCTTGTATGTTGTTCTAGAACTTTCTCCATAGCATTGAATGCCACACACATCCTGAGCCCTTTGGAGCTCATCCAGTGTGCCACGCTCTCTCTGGTGGCCTCTTTGCTCACTGTTTCCTATGTGTGTCTCCCTGTCCTCTGTTCTCTTGTCCAGCCTTTCTCTAGCTACCTCTTCCTTGCTCTTCACTGCTTACCTTTCCAGAAGGTGTCCCTCAGCAGCCCCTCCCACACACACGCTTCCCGTCCCCTCCCCAGGTGGAAGGCGGGGGGAGGGGCCCCTCCTGCACTCTGCAGCACGTCTGTACAGCTGCCACAGCACACTGGGGTCTCACTGCTAACACTCTGCCACTTGCTGGTGACCGTGACACTAGATGGTAACATCAGAAGCAGAGATCACAGGAACCTCGGGTGAGGATTCAGGTTCACAGGTGTAGGGTGACAACACATTGGGGGTTACCCAGGACAGTCTGGCTTCCAGCTGCTGTCCCAGTACAGACACTAACCCACCTTCCTCCACTCCCCAGAGGGGCTGCCTAGATACATGCTTTTAGGACATGGTCTGCATCTCGCTCAGAAGTTAGCCCGAGAGCAATTGCTGAAGCTCCCTCTAGGCCACTGTCACCAATTCAGGAAGAGGCTTCCCTGGAGCCATGACCACACACTCAGAAGCCGCCTGGACAGCACAGTGCTCAGAACGACGCCTGTGAGCATGGGGCTCACTGCCCAGAGCACACGTGCCACCTGGGAAACTTGCAAAATGATCACCAGGGAGCCATCTAGGGAGGAGGCAGACTTAGGAAGTGGGTCTGCTGGTGGTGGAAGACGAGTCTGGTTCTTTGACTAATATCCAGAGGGCCTGCTGGTGGGATCAGCTGCTCAGCAGGCTCCTCTGCTTAAGGAAAGCCAAGGATGGGAGGAAAGCAGGCAGATAGGGTCCTCTCCAGACCAGAGCACCAGGTTTCCTATGATGCCCTGTGAAGAGCAGATGGGCCAGTCCCTGGGGGAGATGTCCAGGAGCCGGCAGGAGGACAGTGTGAGAAATGCCTCTGCTTGATGCTCAGGGCAGACTGCCCAGGTCTTCAGAGTGAAGACCCCACTGTGGTCACATGATCACTGCTGGCTCTCATCCTGCCCCCACTGCCCTGGGACAGTGAGGGGAGAAGAAAGAAGTCAGGACATTGTCCCTGCCCGCAGGGGAATTCAGAGGGGAACTGTCTTTTTCACAAATTTTGATCTAAGCAATACATTCTGATGATGTGGCTCTTAAGGGCCATCTTAAAAACTGTAAGATCCACAAATGGATGGAGAAAGAAACTGTGGTACAGAGATGTGGTGGAATACTATTCAGTCATTAAAAAGGAAATTCTGTATGAACTCAGAGGATGCTATATTAAGTGATACAAGCCAGGTACCAAAAGATAACTACCATGTGGTCTCACACATATGTGGAATCTAAAATGGTTGATTTTGTAGTAAAGAGTGGGGTGGTAGCTAATAGGGTTAGGTGGCAAGAGGGTAGGAGGTCAGGAAGATGTTGGCCAAAGGATACACATTTACAGTTAGGTAGGAAGAGCAAGTTCAAGAGTCTATTATACAATACGATGACTTTAGCCACTCACAACATACGAGACTATAGTTAATGCAACATACAGTATTCTTCGGAAATACTAAGAGAATGAATGTTAAGTTCTCACCACAAAAATAATAATTAGGTAAGGTAATGCATTTGTTAATTAACCAGATTTAACCACCCGACAACGTAGATCTATTTCAAAACATTTTGTATGAAGTAAATACGTGTGATTTTATATGTCATTTTAAATAGTAAAAAATTTAAAAATCAGGAAAAAAATGTATGATGGGAAAATATTCCAGAATCATTTGGAGCCTCCAGCTTTGTGGCCCTCATGGCCACAAAGAACACGAAATCTAAACTCTCGTGAAAACTACGCACTCATGCAAATCAAAGCCGGTTTCTCTAGATGGTGGCAAAACCTTGCCCACCAAATATATTTAGAACAACAAAAGATACCAATTTCCTTCCAGAACTGGTTCTAACCTCTCCAAAGCAAACAGAGGGAGGCAAATCTAGAATGTTTTGACCCAGTGAAGAGTTTTAAAGGTGCTTTGCAAGATGCTTCCAGAAACAAAGCACCATCAAGGTATTTTGTCCCTGAAGGAATCTCGTGACACTGTTTTCACCAACTCCTGTACCAAACCTCTCCTGAGTTCTTTGTATTACAGGATACGTAGTATCTGAGAAGATCCATGTTGGAGGACAGTTCTAATTCAACCATAAAACTTTCTCCCTCCTTGTTCTAAATTGCCAGACGGTAGAAGCAATGACAAATTCTATCCTTCCTAAAACCCAGAGCAGGTTTGTTTTTGTTTTTGTTTTTTTGTACCAGATGTTGAACCTGGGGTGCTTAACCATTAAGCCATATCCCTAGCCCTTTTTTTATATTTTCTTTTGAGACAGGGTCTCCCTAGGTTACTTAATGCGTCACTAAATTGCTGAGGCTAGCTTTGAACTTGCAATCCTCCTGCCTCAGCCTCCAGAGCCACTGGGATTCCAGGGGCTCAAAGCAGTTTTTTGAGGCAGCGTCATAGTAGCAATTCCAGCTTCACTGTAGGCTGTTACATAGTATTAGGCTTCTTTGGGTTCTTTGAATATTTCAAAGCTTTTCTTACCTCAGGGCCCTTGCACACACTGATCCCTATGCCTGAAAAGCCCTGCCCATCCCTCTCACTCATGCTGAATCCTTTTCACCCCACAAATATTAGCTTCAATATCATCTTTCCGAGAGTCCTTTTCTGATCATTCTATGCAAACTAGGTCCCTCCTCCCCTTTATGCTTCTAATTTCAACACCTTGGCCATTTCTTATCAGCATATATTACAATATTTTGTTTTAAATACTGTTGCTCCTACAGACCCTAAAAAGTCACCAAATAGAAAACTGAGCACATTTCTTTATTCAAGTCAGTCTCCTCTACCACATTGTCACAACGAAGGCCTCATTTCCCTTAGCTGGATTACTGTGGCTGCACCACCACATCCGGCTCAGATGTACATCTTTTCAACATCCATCCAGCACATCCAGGAGGGGCAGGTTTGGATTCTGCCCAGGTAGGCAAACACCTGGCACAATTGCCTTCTAGTGCAGGAGCCTTTGGGGAAAGCTGGGCCTTGAAGTTGGAGAGAAGAAAGATTCAGAGTCACTGAGCAAAGTTTTGAAACTATGACAAGAAGGTGAGGGGTGGAGGGACAGAAAGCAAGCCAGCTTCACAGGGGCAGAGAGACTGGGCCGTGCAGGAAACAATTACGATCTTGCCGGGGAGATGCTAGCAATTTCCCCCAGACAGTGAGGGGTTAACCTTCTCTTTTGCACAGTGAAGTCCATACCTTGGAGGCTAATTTTCTGTTGTAAACAATAACATTCCTTCCCCTTCCTCCTGGGAACTAGGAGAGAGGCAATTCTAGGGAGCAGAGCTCTCATTCATTGTATTCTTGGCAGAGAAACTGGTCTGCCTCCCGGGCAGCGGAACATGTGGCTTGGGTGGCCTTGAATGTCTAGCTTTATGGGGAGCTATTAGCTAAAGCCCTGCCTGGTGGCCCAGAGAGGGAGGGCCCCCCTGCAGGATGCCTGAGAATCCTCCACTTCCCACCAAAATGATTCAGAAAAATTCAAGATCCCCACTACCTCCTAACTTGAAGGACAGACCTCTTTCTTCGGCAATAGGCTTTCTGGAAGCTTCGCTTGCTCACCCACTTGACCTATGGGTCTTCCATCCCAAGGCTCCTCAGTGCTGTGCACCCAGGCCTTGCTCTGTGTGGACTCTGGTCCAGTACGCCATGTGCCAATTTCCCCTCACCTACGATGTGCCCAATGTCCTGAGCATCTCACACACAGCATCTCATTTAACCCTTGCATTAAGCCAGTGAAATCAGTCCTATTTCGTCCCTATTTTATCAACAAGGAACGGAGGCACAGACATATGAAATAGCTCACTCTGGGCCACACAGCAAATTTCAGAGCTGTGGTTCTGAACCAGGATCTAGCTTGTACCTCGGGGGCACAGTTTTGGTTATCACAGCTGAGGGCTGATGGCAGAGACTACGGGCTATGGGAACAGAAGCCTGTGGGTGCCACTCAATGTCTGCCATGCACAGGACAGCCCCCACTGAAGCCACTAGACGGGCAGTCAGTGGAGATAGGTACATCGAGTCAGGTCAGACCAAGGAGGGCAATTTAGGTCTGGGAAGCTGGAGAGGTATTGAAGTGCTAATGCCTTCAGAGCCCTTCCTCCACCCTGATCAGGATACCTGCCCCTGCTCCAGCCTGTTGCTAAGGTAACCTGTTCCATAATTACGCCTCCTTTCTGCCCAGATCATTCAACATTTGTTCATCAGCTTTTCACCTTTTGACCATCCCACCGAGGGTCACGTACTCAGGAAGGAGAGAGAAGGGGAAGAGAGCAGAACAAAGGAAGCCTAGGACATGAAAACGGCAAAACACCTGTACTTCTTGGGATACCAGGATACCAGCTATGGCCCCTTCTCCCTCCCGGGAGAAGTGGATGTCACCCCTTTTAAATAAACCCTGCTTAAATGCTTGCCTTGGTGGGCTGCTCTAATGCTCA